>CP092090.1:7160000-7390000 GCA_029203775.1 Neoneuromus ignobilis | reverse complement strand
GAAAACAGTAATGAAAAGTATGTGTAAAAAAACCGAGATGAATATTTCAACTTTTAAATTCCCTAGTATCGAGTATTCCAATCTACTAACGTATTTGGTACACAGGACTGATTGAACGGTCGACGGCTACCAACCACAAAAGGATGAGAAATTTTGATTTTAAATCCTCTGTCAGCGTACATCAATCAACATTAAGCTCTCAGCTTACTTCTACATAAATAATTTTCCACGTTTTTAACTATGTCGGAACCATTTTTTGTATCTTTGAAATTTGTTGACATAATGTAATGTTTAAAAATATATACGTTTACTTATTTAGAAAAATATTGTTTTTTTTTTTTTAATTATTAAATAAGACTTTAAGCCAAATATCAAATGATTCCTGGATTAAAAAATGAAAAAATATTATAATAATAATTTGGAATTCGAAGTGAATTTCATTTCGCAAAAAAGTTTAGCTTTTAATAAATTTAAAATTGTATTTATTGATTAAATATATTAGATGTTTTGTTCATCTAAAATTAATTATATAAAAAAATATTTAACTATATTTTATAATGAAATGTGTATAATAATGCTAACAAATTATTTTTTTTTGTCGTTTACTCCACCGCAACTTAATGTTTATTTCTTTTTTTAATTAATATTTGATATTTTTTAGATAAATTAAAATACTTGCAAAAAACCTGGATTTAATCCAGATTTAAAATTCAAGCAGTAATATATATATATAAGTTTTGTACTTATTTTTCTCAGAGAAATAACCACTAAATTAATAATTATAAAAAATATAATTTACAATACCTATTTATCATACTTATATTTGTTTCGTATCTTTAAATATTAAATAAAATTTTATTTAATACATATTCATTTAAATATTAAATTATGTGTACGTAATATTTAAAAAATAATTACAAAGTTAACATTTTAATAATATTTAATACTGACCTAGGATGCAGAAATGAAAAATGAAGTAAAAAATTCTAGAAAATGCCAAGAAGAACCAGTAAAGACAGAGTACGAAATGAAGATATAAGAAGATGGTTTTAAATTTAGCTGGAAAATATGTGAATTTATTTTAGAAGACAAAAATGGAATAACTATGTAGAAAGAATGAACAAAGATCGTTTATTATAAAATTTATTAGTAAGAGGAAAATGAAGGCATGGAACATCAGTAAAATCTGAGTATAGAAAAATCATTGTAGTTATATGAAAAAACATTTAATTTTACAGAGAAGTAAAAATAAGAAGATAAATATTCTATATATTTTTTTTATTTAGGAATAAGTATTTTTTTCATAAATACCCTCAGAATTATTTTGAATTTCAGAGTAGTTTAATATTAAAAGTGGTATAAAATATGTAATGACAGTTCTGAGTAATAATGCTATAAAAGTACTATTGCTTTCGAAAAAAGTAACATTTTTTTTTAAAATCATTAAAATTTTGGTATTACAAAAATAAATATTTTTTAATAATTATTTTTACACAATAAATATAATTTCGTACTAACAAAAATAATTTCTATTCAGTGGTATTGTTTTCCATAAAAATGTCAAAATTATCTTCGTTTTTTTCCAAAAATATGATTTTAAATCAAATAATAGCTTGTTAAATATTTATATAATTATTGATTGTTAAACATTTAAAGGTTTTTAACCTAAACATCTGTGGATATAATTAACTGAGAATTAATTCAATGAAATATTTATTCAAACTATGAACTTAAGATGAAAGAAATAAACACAAAGTCAACAAAACACATCAGTCAACAAATAAAATACTACATCAGTTCAAAAGCTACACTTTTTCCATTAAGTAAACCAAAGGAATCACAAAGTACATCTTTGAAAATTAATAATACATTTAACTTGCGACAAACATTTGTTGTATTCGATGACACTTCATAAACTATAACAAAATCCTTAATTTATGATCGTCAGTCTAGCGTTGTGTAGATCAAACGCACGCTTCAGATTTACTTTATGAAACCTATAACAATACAGGGACGCGTTTCAATCAAATAAACACGTCTGTTAAACATTAATCATACGATGACATCTTGCTCTGGCACCATTACTATTATATATATATATATATATATATATATATATATATATATATATATATATATATATATATATATATATTTGGAATAGTATTTCTGTTCTCTTGTAATTTTCCGATCGTTTCTGGCGTTTGTAATATTCCTTTGAAAACAGTAAATCGTAATCACTCTATTATTTAGATATTTACAAACTAGCTCCCTTTAAATCACTTAGTAAACACATCGAATGGCAGAACGTTGTTATACGCAGTCAGTCAATCAAATAAGGTCAGTGGGCTGTAATGTTCATATGCATATTTGAACAAAATATTTCGTTTGGTTATGTAACCGTGCCGTGTATGTTTACAATCTTTGAGTTATCCAACATCATCAAGAGATCTCAAGTGCGATTACACAAAGGCACGTGTGTATGCCGCAACTTTAGTAAATTAAAGCTGCCGTGCACGTACGCTGAGTGAAATTAACGAAAACAGGAACCCCAAGTCAAAAAGCATCACTAATTAGAGGCATATTTTAGTGGTGTAGAGGTACAAGAGCAAGTTAGACGCTGCATGCTCGTTTCAGAGTTAGTTTTTACTTTATTTCTTCGAAGGTACGGGTTTATACAGGTGATATAATTGAAGAAATTACGAATGTGTTTCTAACGTAGTTACTGTTATTTATATAGACTCATTGTTGGTCTGACAGAAGGAAAGGTCAAAGGATTTTATCACCATTTTTAATGATAACATGTGTATGCGGTTTTATCATTTTTGAAATTTAATTCGCATAAAACATGATGAAAATACACAACATTTTGCTAAAAATATCTTTACATATATATGCATGTAAATTTTCAAACATTAGAAGAAAAAAATATATTTTTCAGTTCAACAATTCTCGTAAATAACATTTGAATTGTAGTATCGAATTTGGTATATGGAGGTATCACAATATCATAATGTATGTGGAATTAAAATATTAAAAAAAATCTAAATTAAAATAAACATTGGAAGGAAAAAAACATTTTTCTCAATTAATTAATTCTAGTTTATAACATTTGAATTATAGTATCAATTTTTTGCATGGAGGGATCACGAGATTGTCATGTTTGAAAGTAAAATATTGAAAGAAAAATTAAAAATAAAAATTATAAGAAATAAAAAAAATCTGAGTTAATCTATTTTCGTTTATAACATTTGATTTATAACATTAAATTTCTTGTATGGAGGTATCACGAGATCGTTGTAATTTAAATTAAAATATTGAAAAAAATTCTAAAATAAATTAATACATATAATTACTCGCAGATAATAAAGATGAAAATTATTTATACAAAATTTCAGGAATTTACTTGGATTTTTTTTTTATTAATAAAATTGATATTAAAGTATTTTTGGATTGAATAAAAATTTAATACATTTTTTTATCAAGATCTACCAGTACCACAACACCAGAAAATTGTATAAAATTATTTAATAATTACTTATTATCTTCTTTCTGTCAATGAATTATATTATTATTTTTAAAAGAAGGAATTATTTTTTTTTTAAATTTATAAACTTAAAATATATACATTCTTGTAACATAAATACAAAAAAATATAAATTAACTGTTTGTTTTAAATAGAAAAAAGTTTTTTTAAAAAATATAATAAAAATTATTAAAAAAATAGTTAAATTAATATTAAATAATATTTCAAAAAAATAAAAGGTCTAATTAAAAAATTGCGGAATAATAATGAGTATGATTTTCCTAGATTTTTTTTCTCAAATTTGTTGAGTATGTTTGGCCAAAGAAATAAATAAAATGAAATTAAAAAAGTTTTAAAAATATATGTAAATTATTATTTTTTTACACAATTCGTTATTTTCAAAATTGTTTATAAATGTTGTAATTGAAAAATATACTTTTCATTCAAAACACAGTACTAAATAAAAGTGGAATAATTTACTTAGTATATAATTTAAACACACATAACATTTATTTTATTCGAGTTTTAATTTTATATTTCTTTATCGTCATTTTATTTTAAAACCATTCATAAAACATTCGTCTTTTTTAATAACTGATTTCATTTTCCCAACCTCCATTTTCAATTAAACAGTAAATTCAATTGAGAACTGATGCACGTTTAGAAAACCCGTAACGAATTTCCAACTCATGGATTTGCATTCAAATAAAACTTCTTCTACATACATTTTATTATTTTATCATTCACGTTTCAGAATTCAAATCGTGTACACGAGACGTGAAATACTGTTTTTATACGTTTTTATTTTATTTTTTCTTTCAGAAACCAGAGGAGCACAGCCGCGGCCACTATTGCAGCTACTACACGCAGCTAATTAGCAGATCGTGTAGGTAGGTGGATTCGCGGACTCTCGAGTGTCTACACCTAGATGTAATTTCTGATGCTGGGATCATCGCGTCCTCTTTTTATAAATTCTACCATATATATTCTTACATGCACCAACGTCAATATATAGTACCTCTATACGTGTCTAATAAGATTTTTTTAAAAAAAAACTTTCAATAACATTTTCTATGTATATTTATTAATTTTTTTACAACACTATATATATATATATATATATATATATATATATATATAGAGAGAGAGAGAGAGAGAGAGAGAGAGAAATGGATTATCAATAATCTAGGAAACAAGGATTGATTTTAATATAATGGCCCATCTTCAGACTTTACAAAAGTTGCAAAAAAGATACAACGAATATGAAAAACAGTTTTTTTTTTGTGTATGAAGATTTTTGAAAAATAGTTGATTCAGTTGACATTTTATCATTATTTTTATCTTTAAAGGAGTGAAGTATAAATATAATTATTTGGAACTTTTAGAATAGATATTTAAAAATAAAACAGTGATTTAATATTAAAACCACACAATTAATAATTCAGTAGTTATTTTTAAAATTATTTCATATAAATTACATATCAGGAATAACATCATAAATAGTTTTGAAAAAGTATATGAACATTTTTTTATTCAACGGCGTTAAAAATAAACCAGTTTAAAAATAAAATGAAAAGAGAATAAAATTTAATATTAGATTAAATCTGATACTATGTGATAATAAAATTTGTAATAAAATAAATTGTATTAATAAAGAATTGACGAATCCAAAAATTCAAATATAATTATTTTTTTAAAAAAAATCATCTTACCAGTTATTGAAGATTTTTAGTAAAATCTGTACTCACCTAAAAAAAAATAATAAAATGTTAATTATATTTATTTTAATTATTAATAAAATATTTTTTAATTTTATTTACAATGAAATATATTTGAAGGTAAAACAGATATATATTTAACACATTTTTTATTTTATTGTAAAAATATATAAAAAATATTTTTAAATAATTATTACACCTGATTTGGAATTGATTAATTCACTTTTATATATTTGAATCGTACGATTGTTCGTATAATATATAAATAACAAACGAGCCGATTTCTAGAATAGCCTGTATATACTATATCAAAGCAAACAATACTCCACTTCTATACACTTGCGATACCACCCTTCAAGCGTTCTCTCGACGGCACTTTTAAAATGCATATAGTACTGTTATATATGTATATATATGGCAATTCGCTAGAGCGTACATAAAACTTCACACAAAATGAGAAATAAACGATTTAAATGCACTACCGCTGATACAAAGTAGAATATTCAACATATAGACAGGATTCTATTCATATATATACATATACATACATACATACATACATATATATACATATATATATATATATATATATATATATATATATATATATATATATATATATTAATATTATATATAGATAGATAGATAAATAAATATAAATATCTATGAAGATAATTTATTAACTTTAATGTCACATAATTTTATAATTCTATTAAAATGTTTCATTCCTCTGAAGCGTTTAAACATTAAGACAGTTACTTTACAAGTGAAGTCAGTATAAATATATTATAAAGGAATACAGTTTATTCACAAGGATTAACTTTTAAATAAATAAGACTAATATTAATCATAAATAGATTAATAGATAATTAAGTAAAGTGTATATTTTGCAACATTTATAAAAAAACATTTTTTTTATAACAAAGTATTTAGTCATGCAAATATAGATTTAAAATATGTTAAAATATATTAAATTTTATTCTAGTAGATTTGATTTTCAATTAAAATATTATTATTTATAAAATATTAACAATTAGCCTGAAAGTGAAAGATATGTCAGTATTTGTAAATGTATTTTGACAAAATAAACCACTAACTCCCAACACTACAACATTTTATCATAATATTCTATCAAGTATTCTAAATAAGACTCAAGGGTTTAGACATAAATTTACTTCCTTACTATTATTTACTATCTTTCAGTATTATTTGGATCATTCTATATAATCACTTATTGTTTACTTTATTTGTTAATGTGCATTTAGGTGGCTAAGTCATTATTTTCAGAGTATTGTGTTAAAGTTGACTGAATATGTATTTAATTCTTCAGTTAAATTTAAATTATTTTTATTACCTTTTTCATCATAACTTAATTTTTATTTATTTAAATAATTATATTAGATAAAAAATAATAAGACTGCACGCAAAAATATGGATGTAGTCCAGAATTAAACTTTAGTTAAAGAAAATTTAATCTATTAATCTAATACACACACACACATTATATTTATATATATATATATATATATATATATATATATTTATATATATATAGGGTGTACTATCAGGAGTGCATAACTTAATTTTTAAATAAAAAGCATCTTTTTTTGACTGATCAATGATTTTTTGCGTATGGAACATCCTATATATATTTCTATGATATTATATCACACCATGCGACTTTTCTTAAGCACCAAACTAAGATTTGGTTCTTATTTATTTTTTTTAAAAATACATTTTTTACTAGTGATAAAGAGATATTTCGATAATAAACCTTCAACTTACAAGATCAAAATTTTCTTTTGTGATTTTTTTTAATCGAAAAGTTCTAGTTTTAAGATGCTGTAAATTCGGTTTTTATTTTTTCAAGTTATCTACAATCGATAAGAGTTATGATAGAAGTGTCGGGATCGAATTTCCAGGTAGAGTTACTTACAAGAGCAGTGATATTACTCAATATTAATGAACAGTGTTTATTCTAATATATAAGGTCATCGAAATGTAACACCAAGATTAGATTATTGAAAATTAGATTTTGATGATTGTTTTATTGAAAAGAAACATGTGTACAGGATGGTGTATAAGGAAACGTGTATAGTTTCTTTTTAATAAAACACAAATTTAAGTGCTACATTTGGATGATCTTATATATAACTTTAATTATGGAGTGATGTGAAAATTTCAACATACCTTACTCCGCAATTACAATTATTAATCTTTGGAGGCAATCGTTCATGATCGGAGCAGATTATTGACATTAATTTTCCAATGGAACTATTTTAAATATTTAGAAAGATAATTCATATACAAATGAATTTTAGTTTTTATACCACTTTTTATATAAATATTCAATTACTGCTAAATCATCTATATTTTTAATGCAAAAAATGTAACGCAATGAAAATAATTTATTTAATTTAATATTTTTATTAATTTTAAAATTTGTAACAAAATACAACGAATAAAATTAAATATAAAATTACACATTTCTAGTTTTCTACACGTCTGAATTAATATATTTCGTGTAATCTTAATGGTGGAAAATTAATTGATGTCAACAAAAGAATGGACTTTATTACATTTGAAACTTTATATATATATATATATATATATATATAAGAGAGAAACTTTGTAGGAAAACGAAGACACGGAATTAAAACTGAAAATAATGAAATCATAATTAAAAGTTTTGAGGTAAAAACGTAAGTCTGAGTTATTGCGTGTTCACTGCAGTTTTAATATGATACTAGGGGTGGTAATACAATGATATGGGCGTCAACAGCATACACATTTACATATATATATATATATATATATATATATATATATATATATATATATATAAATATGCATACATACGTACATAGATATAAGTTTATATGTGTAACTGTAGTAACAGACCAGACATATATGCACTTTAATTCCCTTTGATCTTAAGTACGTCACTTACTAACAAAGCTTGCCTGTTAGAGCATATATCATGGCTAATTAAAATAATATTTCATAAGGAAAGTTGCAAGTAATTTCGACGTGATGATGGTGGAAAGAAGGTCGAGACAGAGATCAAGAGAAAAGTACGTGTGGAAATCACCAACGATTCAAAAGAGATCAAGGGACTTTAAACCAGTGTCGGCGTGGGTTGTACGAAAACTTTTTTTTATAAAATTGTTTATTTGTTTTCACAAACTCGTATAAATGTCAACAACATTTGTGTAATAATGTCAAATATCGTTGTTTTTCAATATACATAAATATCGATAGTTTTTTATATTTATTTGATAAATTTTATAAGTTTTACAATCGAAGAAATTTATTTAGATTCGAATGGAATTTGTAAATTTAAACAATATTACTATTCCTAATAAAATAGAACAAAAAAATAAGCCTAAGGTGTCATATAAAAAAGTTATACAAATAAATACTTACTGACGAATTTTATTTTAAAAAAATCCTATGTACAAACAGGTAATGAAATTTGAAAAAAAAATTAAAAAATAACCAAATCTTATATTCTTCTAATTTAAATATAATTTGTGATGTATTTGTTAGTCTTTTTTACTAACAGTAGGCAATTTACTTTTGTTAACTGAAAATAATTACCAAAGTGTATAAAGGTATTTATATACCATATAGCCTGTAGGTAGATTTTTAAATCGTTGTTCGACTTACACAATAGATTACATAGTATATACTTGATTTACGGTGTGCATGTTAATCGTCAAGAGAATGAGCTTACATGTGCTTTAACAATCGTTTGATGCATGTGTACGAGATATTTAAAGTTTTTTTTTTCAGTCGAGTTGATGTGGGATTACGAATTCCGTTGTTTTATTTCAACATTTATTTTATATGTTATTTTTACAGCTGTATGTTATTTTGTATCTTTTGAAAAATTTGTTTAAAGAAAATAGTAATACGATTCCTGAATTGTTTTTGTGTTTTTCGGGAATTTTTATTTATTAATTATATAAGAAAAAAATGTTCTAATAATGAAATAAGTATTTTATTTCAAAATAAAAATAATCGTTTATTTTATATATTCTCATTTAAATGAATTTTTAAAGATATTTTTAAATATATGTACCGTTATATATTTTTTAAATTTTATGTATATACATTTTGAAAATTTCGGATAAATAACTTTATAAGATATTTTTTTATTTTTTACGAATTTTATAACAATTGGTTGCCAAGAAAGAGATTTTTTTTCTAAGATACATTTTTAAAAATATTTTTTTATAAAATATAGTTTCTAACTAGATTCTAAAATATTTCATGAACAAATTTATCTAACGTATTTTTCTAATAAATTTATTTTATGAATTATAAATATTTTTTCTATAAAAATAAACCTATTTTTTCTAAAATATTTTTATAACAATTTTAAAAAAGTGATTGATATTTTTTTAATAAATTGATTTTATAAAATATAGATCATATAATTTTTGTATTATTTATTTTAAAATTGTAACAAATGCACTTTCAGCGTTAGAGTATAACATAATACATAATTCTCTGACGATGATGGTATCACTATCGAAATACTCATTAGATTATTGCTGTTATTAACAATAAAGTGGACAATAAATGATTATTAAAAACTTTTTAATATTTTGTGATATTGAGAGTGATAGTTCATTTATGTGAAAGCAATTTTTTCTTATGAATTTTTTACGTCCTTTTTTATAAAATGTATGAAAACCAGTTTTAAAAAAATCAACCGATATTTTTTATATAGTTAACATAACACATATAAATCAATTTTATAAAATTTTAAAAAAAAGTTTTTACAATTATACGTGTGCAAGAAATTTAAAAACATATTTTTTAAATTTTACAAGATAGATTTATATGTGTATAATTTTTATTATATATATATATATATATATATATATATATACATTAAATTAAATATTTCGTTAAAATATAAAAAAAGGTTTTGACAAAATTGAATTAAAATTTTGATTTTAATCTATAATGGATTGAATATATTTTTTTAAATTAATGTACACTTGTTTTAATTAGATCTGGAATTTTATTAAATAATAAAAATGAAACTAATGAGGTCAAAATGGTCGATGAAATTAATAAACGAGAAAAATGGGCAAAGCACACCACTCCTTGAAATTTTAAGGTGAACACCAGGGGATCGTCTACGCACTTGATAAATGCTTAGAAGAGAACCCCACACTAGTGCGTGGTATTCTCCTTATATGAACTCGTGTGGACATTTTATATCGAACCGCCACTGAATCATGTCAACTTCAGCAAAGAACGAGGAATATGTAACGCGCGCTCATGTATACGTGAGTGTATGTGTGTGTACGTTTTGTTTCTATTGCTTCTACTGGCTCTACACGTTCGCTCCAATAAGACACTGACAAATAGCTAATGGGATGTTTTCTAGAGGTCCGTGATTAATTAACAAGAGACAGGAATTATTTCATAAAGTAGTCTGTATAGCGGCCGGTCGGTATCACTGACGCTTCTGAACTTGACCACCCGTGAATATTGTTTGGATTGTATTTCAAACACGTGATTCATGGGAAATATGTGGACGGGTGATGTAACACGATAAATTTCATATACACGCTGTGTCAAATATTATGTAAGTTATATGTATGCGGAAGAAGAATGAGATTTATGTCTCAGGTGTGCGGATTCTTTTTTATTTTTACTCGAAACACATATATATGTACACATTATTTTATTAAATTTTAATTGTATAGGGTAATCCAAATGTGACGCCTAGATTTGTGTTTTATTAAAAGGAAAAATTATACACATAGTTCTTTTTAATAAAACAGACATCTAGGCGTTACATTTGGATGACCCTATATAACAAATTATACATCTTTAATATGAAATTATTGTTATTTAAAATATCAAGTATTTACATATTTTTTTTAAAAAAAAGATTTTAAAAATGGGAGTGAAACACAGATTCAATTAAATCACTTAAAACGGTAACTCAGGCATATTTTATAATAACCCCGAGAGTCCTAATAATAAAAATAGAGACCAAAAATGTTTTTAACAAAAAGGCCACATATTCTAGCTACTTCATTTTTCCAGTCACAGGAATTTCCTCGATTAGAGTCTATAAGAGTTTGTCTTTTACCACTACTGCCTAAAATACTTAATAAATTGAATAGAATAGCAAAAAATGTGTGAAATACCGTCTGATATTCGTTAAAAATTGATTTATATAGAGCAACTAATATAATTAATATAGTATTTAATATATACATATATGAGGATCGTTTGATAAGTATGGTAAACAAGAAAAACTAAATTATAAAATTTAATTAAATTAATTAATTAAATTAAACAATAAATAAATTTACCATACTTATCAAACGACCCTCGTATTATATATATATATTAAAAAAATGTGAACATCTCTTTGATAATGCAAATTATGTGTTTATAAATCCTCTACTTTTTTAATCATTTAATTTTTGATAATCACCTATATGTAAACTCCTAACTCTATATTGGATAATCTCAAATAGCTTTCCTATTAAAATGAGAATATGAAATTTTTTCTCAGTTTATAACATTTATGACCTTAAGTATAAGATTACGATAGAATTAAACAAATTAATATTAATTATTGAAAAAATCATATTTAAATACAAAAATGTAAATTTCATTTCTATATTAAAAAGAAACTATTCACATATTTCTTTATACGCGACCCTATACATATATTTCTTTTTAATAAAATACAAATTTTTGCATCACATTTGGATGACTATATATTTCAAATGCAGTGTTATAAGATTTAAAATATCTACAGATATTTTTGTTACTCTAACAGTATATACACTCGAATTTAATCGTGAAAACATCATACAAACATATTTACTGCACATACAAATAAAATATTATGTAAGTTAGTTACGTTAACAATTTATCATTTCTTAAAATGTATCGACAAATCAACATAAAGGTCATCATTTTATGTAGTGATTTCAAAGCAAGTGCACAATAAATGTGAATATTTTTTGTGCTATGTTTTCTATTATTTATTTATTTCATATATGCATATATATATATATATATATATATGTATTTTTATTCTATATTTGTGTGTGTGTATGTATGCACGTGAACATATATAGATGTATATTAAATGTATTTGTATATGAAATAAAACACTTTTAAAATATTAGTATATTAAAATACATTTATATATGTAATTTTAGAATTAAAGTTTTTAATTCGTATTAATTGTAATTTAAATTTAAAATTATATGGTTATTGCACTATTTTTAAACATCTTAAAAATTCGTCGGTGTTCACAGTATGTTTCATTAATGTTTGTGTTTAATTGTTTTAGTAATCCAGAGTTTTAATAATATCTTTCTTAAAATATGATTTTAAAAAAACATTTGTATAAATTGATTGAAATTCATTTATTGTAAACTGTAAAGTCTTGGAAATATTATAGATATGAAAATATTAATAATTTGATGTCTTAATTCAAATAGAACTATTGTACTCTAGATTAAAATGTTTTTTTTTTATAAAAGATTTTATTTATAACAAACTGATCGATGTTAATAGGTTATATCTAAGGATTTTTCTCTACACGCTCACACACACACATTCAACAAACATACATACGTACATATGCATACAAATTATATGCATATGTATGTGTGTACACGCATACGTATACTCTAATTATTAATATCAATTTCATTTAATAACATTTAAATTAATTCGAAGACAAAAACAATGAAACTAACTTTAGCTTAAATTCAAATAATTCATAACCAAAAATTGTTTTCTCTAAATAGTAAACTGAATGTAGAAATGAATTATGACTGCACATAGACACATACAATTAGTTGAAAATATAACTATGTATTTTTTTAATACATAAGGATTTATCACGAAAACACCTATAAATTGAACTGATAATTATTTTCATTTGTGTATATTATCTACTTGTTTTACTTGAATATGTTACAATGAAATAAAAAATTGAAAATATATTTGAAATTATTGAATATACAGATGAAAACTTCCTGTCTTTTGTAAGTTAAAATATGGATTTTGTAAATTAATTTTATATTATATAAAAGAAGCAATAAAATAAATTCGAACATACATTTTAAATAACAAGTTTTTTCATTTTACTACCAGTTTTCGAAAATGAAATGTGAGGTTATACTAATTGTCAATTTTAAGAACCTCACTAAGTATTTTTGTCACTTAAATATGAAAGTTTTCTTTTATGTTTAGAAATAAATACGTAATATATAACAACAAAACTATCAAAAAAATGTACAAATTAAAAAAAAAAACTACCGAAGCTCCAATCTTTTTTATTATCCCACCTTCAGTTGAAATCACAAAACGCAGTCACAAAACACTACACTACACTCTAAGACTGATGAAATCAAACTGAATTCAAATTTGTAAAACCACTTAACGATTTCTGGGTCGTTTAGGAACTTGTCAATAGAGACTGTGAACATAGATTTCAAATTTATTTTTCTTGGGTTGGTATTAACCCAAAATCGTTAAGTGGTTTCAAATTTGAATTCAGTTTGATTTCGTCAGTCTTAGAGTGTAGTGTAGTGTTTTGTGATTTTGTGACTGTGTTTTGTGATTTTGTGACTGTGTTTTGTGATTTCAACTGAAGGTGGGATAATAAGGAGGATTGGAGCTTCGGTAGGTTTTTTTTTTAAATTTGTATATTTTTTGATAATTTTGTTGTTTTATATTACGTATTTATTTCTAAACATAAAAGAAAACTTTCATATTTGTGACAAAAAACTTAGTGGGATTCTTAAAATTGACAACTAATATAACCTTACATTTCATTTTCGAAAACTGATAGTAAAATGAAAAAACTTGTTACTAAAAATGTATGTTCGAATTTATTTTATTGCTTCTTTTATATAATATAAAATTAATTTACAAAATCCATATTTTAACTTGCAAAAGACAGGAAGTTTTCATCTGTATATTCAATAATTTGAAATATATTTTCAATTTTTTATTTCATTGTAACATATTCAAGTAAAACAAGTAGATAATATACACAAATGAAAATAATTATCAGTTTAATTTATAGCTGTTTTCGTGATAAATCCTTATGTATTAAAAAAATACGTAGTTATATTTTCATCTAATTGTATGTGTCTATGTGTAATCATAATTCATTTCTACATTCAGTTTACTATTTAGAAAACACAATTTTTGGTTATGAATTTAAGCTAAAGTTAGTGTACTTGTTTTTGTCTTCGAATTAATTTAAATGTTATTAAATGAAATTGATATTAATAATTAGAGTATACGTGTGCGTGCACACACATACATATGCATATAATTGTATATACATATATATATATATAATTATATACATATATTTTTTTGTAGATTTAATTTCTTTTGAAAGTTATATTTTTTTATCGATTCTGTTTTCGATTTCTTTGTCTTTTCTGCTATTCTATTTCTAAGAATAATTTTGATTATTTTTAATTTTTTCACTTTTACTTCTGAATTTTCTTTCAATTGATTTATAAATTTGTATTTTTTAACACTTCTTTAATTTTCAATCTCATTCTATTTTTTCTTTTTTTAAATAAACTAATTTACTTTTTTCTCCAAATTTCAATAATTTTCTTATTATCTACATTCTTCTCTAGTAGTTTTCATTTAATTTTTATTTACACCATCCTCATTTGATATTAATAATTAGTGTAAGTGCGCGCATACGTACACACACACACACACACACATATATATATATATATATATATATATATTATTAATTAATTATATGTATGTATATATTTTTTTGTATATTTAATTTCGTTTAAAAATAATGTTGTTTATTTTAATTACAGATTTCCTGCTCATGTCCAAATCCAATCGAGGGATTATCTATCAAACGACGATGAAAATAAGGCCAGATTATTTTATTTATTACAGTTAAAACTGTACACGCATCGCAAGTTCTTGTCCTCCCAAATATTTAGAATAAGTTTCATCAGAGATATCGTTTTATTTTTTCTTCATTAACTCTATTGAGTCATTTTTTTTTATTAAAACGACGTCATGATGTATATGTTTATGTATATATTCTTCATATATTTTTGTACACATTACGCTGATTCTCAATTAACGGTCTTCAATATATAAGATGTTATATTGATTGATTGTTGATTTTGTTATCAGCGCACCATTTTTCTACACATGATTTTCCAGCGTTAGAATAGGCTGCATTCTAGCAGTGTTAGATAGGGACGCATATATTAATCCGCTTCACGGGTTTTATATGTATGTTCACCTTGTAGCAGGTGTAGATAGGTAGGATCTCTTCGGTGAGCGAACGATCTAGCTCTCCGAAGAAATTCTATAGGATATTTGTTTACTAATCAATTTTTTAATTTCATGATTTTCATGTTTTACTTCTACATATTTCGTCTTCGTCAACTTGGAGGAAACGTACTGCAGCTTCATCAGGGGCAATGGAACAAATAGTACCATTGTCCATAAAATCAAAACTATTCTATAATTGAACTTGCATATTGAAGGTGCCAATACAAGTGATAACGAGTTTTGGAATCTTGTATGTAATGTTCGTTATAATAATAATTTTGATTTTAAAGTGTCCCTTTTTGAACTTGCGCTTGCATTGTGTACAGTTTTTTAATCGCGCGCTGTTAGTGAATAAAAGAAAAAAACTCGAAGATTAGTTTGAAGAAAAATGAATTATTTATACCCTTATGGAATTTTTTAATTTTATTGAATGTTTCAGATACCATGGTCGATTCAAGAAGAAAGATTTACTGAATTTGCGAATTCCAATTAATCAACATTTTTAATTTTATTAATTTTCATTAAATTTCAAACATTTTCAAAATTATTAATTTTCTTCAAAAACATAAAGGGCTTAGTATATTTTAAAAAGCACTGTTTTTTTTAATAATGATCATACGAGAGTTATTAAAAGAGAAATAATTGATGCAATCTTGTGTTCATAAAATTTACATCGCAGAGTGAAAGGAAGAACTTATAAAATAGATTAGTTACAAGAAAAATGAATTATTTTAATTTTTCCAATGGAATTTTTTTAATTTTATTGTATGTTTCAGATACCATAGATGGTGGATAATCCAAGTAGGTGGTCCTGGATTGTATAATTTTGAAATTTATTATTAAATTTCGGATTAAATTCAATTTTTCTTTCGTAATTTATTATATTTTAATTTTTCAAATTTTTTTTAAATTTTAAAAATTATTTTTTTAATTAATTCAATTAATCTTTCGTCTACATACCTTTTTTATATTCATTGGTATGATCATCTTGGATAAAATATGTAAGAGTGGTAATGGGAATTAAAATGTATAATAGGGTATTTTCCAAATTCATTTAAATTTAACATTTTTTAATAATGTATAGATCTAAATTTTTCACTATATTAATTTTATTTTGATAAATGCAAAATTATCTTATATTACTTTTTGAATTGGATAAAATTCCAATTCAAATATTACACACATACATACAACACACATTAAACTTACATATACACATACTAGTATAACTAGTAAAACTATTAAAGAAAATAGTAGATACCGAAAAATAAAACGAAATTTTATAATCTCCTATTTAAAAAGAATTATTTTCTGATGAGATGTGAAAATTTCGTTTTCGAGGTTTTCCGAGAATTAGCGAAGTACAAATTTTATGAAATAAATTAATGGTGCTCCGTGCATTGTTAAACAGAAGCAAGTTTGGGTGTCGATGAACGAAGAGAGTAGGAGGAGGAGAGCCCCCTGATGAAAAAACAAAAATCGTTCTGAAATTAGAGTAGAGAAGCAGGACATATAATAGAACCTACATTAGTTTTTTTTACAAAAATGGGACAAGGAAAACTTGAAAAACCATTGATCGATTAGTTTACTTCCGATGATGTATACAATTTTCGAACAATCATTTCAAAGCGATTACAAAATCAACTAGATTTTTCATACGCACCAGAACAAGCAGAATTTCGAAGTGGATTAGAATAGTAGAAGGATTAGAGTAATAAATTACATTATTTTCGCAGCAATTCCAAATAAACTTGAAGAAACAGTAGAAGAATTGGATAAAGAGTTAAAAAATATGTCTTATGGCAAACCTCAACAAAACAACTTATTATTATCATACTTTTATTAATTTTCAATATTTTTTTATTTGTTACAGATATACGAAGTCATTCCAAATTTTCTTTGTTATTCGATCAATAAAAAAATCGTCAAAAGAATCATTGTATGAAAATATTATCACAGCGTGATTAAAGCTTATTTTTAAAATAATTAGAAGATGCAAATTTCAATAAGAAATCATTGGAAAAATTCATAACGTTTTAATAATTAATTCTATTAATATAAATTTTGACTGTTTCAGGAAACATGGATATTCTCCCAATAAATAACAAAAACTCAAAAGTAATTGTCAAAAATTAACACATGAAAACAAGTAAAACAACTTTTGATTTCAAATAATATTTAATGGCTTAAAATGAATTAATAAAAATTATTTCTACAGATATACCTAATTAAGAAAAATCAGTTTACGAAAGAAGATAATTAGAATTTTGATGAAATAACTTTTTAATAATAAATATATATTAAAAGAAAAAAATATAAAGGAAAAGAACAACTTTGAATAGCTGGCAAAGGAAATTAAGTACTTTGTGGTAATATTTTTTGATTTTCAGCTTAATGTATTTATTTTATTTCAGCTCTTAATATTTTCTTAATTTCAGAATAATAAAAATAAGAAGTAAGATAATTCAGCTAATATTTTTTGAGTAACTATTAATTTTCTATTTTTTAAATCTTACTTGTTGCCTCATTTATTTCTTTGTCTGTTTTTTGATTTTTTTAATTTATTTTGATTTTTAGCTTAACTTATTTAATTTTCTTTTGATTTTTAGCACATTATTTTATTTGATTTACATGATATTGTTTTACTTTATTTTCTGCATATTATTTTATTTAAATTTTATGATATTTGATTTGATTTTTAGCATAATTTCTGATTTATGTTTTAATTTTGATTTCTATTTTAATTTTTTTCTTATCTTATTTTATTTTCAGCCTAATTAATTTTATTTTGATTTTTAGCTCATTGATTTATATGATATTATTTTACTTTAATTTCTGCATATTATTTTATTTAAACTGTAAGATTATATTTGATTTGATTTTTAGGAAAATTTCTGATTTGTTTTAATTTTTTTCTTATTTTATTTTGAGCCCAATTTATTTTATTTTAATTTTTAGCTCATTGATTTATATAATATTATTTGATTTTCTGCATATTATTTTCTTTCAATTGTATATTACTTTATTTGATTTTCAGCATTATTTATTGTAATTTCCTATATATTGTTTTATTTTATTTTTAACATTATTTGCGATTTATATTTTCATGTTTTTTGTAATCTTTGATTTTCTTTTTTGATATTGTTTTCTTATGTTTTGTTTTATATATTTTGTCTTTGTTATATTCATATTCTCGTTTTTTAATATTTTTTTCAATGTAATAATTTGTTTATATTCTATTTATATCTGTTTATATTTTATTTATCTGTTTATATTCTGTTTATTTCTGTTTATATTTTATATTTTATTTTTGTATGCCATTTACAGATTTTGTTAAATTTATGAATATATGTATATAATTAAATATGAATAAAATTAAATGTCAAAGGATGTGAAATAAAAAGAAACAAGTATGAAACAACAAAATTAAACTTATTAGATAAGATTTTCAAAATATAATTGAATAATGATGGACCAAATGAAAGCAAATTTTTACTATGGATAAAAAGTAACGAAAGGATTATATGAAATACAAAACTTTCTCTCTCTCTCTCTTTCCAATATATATATATATATATATATATATATATATATGTTTTTATTATTTATAAATTGTTTGTTTCAGATTTTTTTTAAAACTTTACTTGAATTTGATTTATAGAAATACTAAGACAATGTATAAATGAATATATGATTTATAATCAGATAAATATAAATTTATCAAGCAATATTCAGAATAAGTTTACTTCAAGGAATAAATATTAAAATTTGGACAATTAAGATAATTTTGGACTAAACACTTCTCAATGGAATAAATAATATATAAATTAAAAAATCCAGCTGCTTGTCACTGAATAATTGGGTTAAAATTGTTGGATGATCAGGGATATATATATATTTTTACTTAGCTAGCTTAGGATTTAGCTTTTTGTTTATTGCATTTACATACTTTTAGAATTAGTTTTGTTTTTAATTCAGTAATATTCCTTAATTTTTTTAGGGCCTTCTACATGTTTGCAACCTCAACGTGGTGTAGAAGTGGCAACGTACATGAAATATTTATAAAAACAATGAAGGAAATAAAACTAATCAGTAATTATAAATTGAACAATTTAATAAAATCTCGTCATTTGAAAGCACATTTCCTTTAAAAGAAATTACATACTTATTTATTACTTTTTAAATTCAAGATTCTATCCTTAACATTTAATATAAACATTTTATGTACGGCGAATGCAGACTTATTTACATATTTCTAAGTATATTATGCAGTTTGTTACACTAATATTCGTATTGAATTTATATTTTTGAGGTATCAAAGCCAAGCTGCAAAAGAAAATAACTGTCAAAAATACTGAACTCGAATTCTACAAAAAATAAGAATCTAAGGTTTTTGTAATGTACATTTTTTAAATTGTATGAATATAAAATAATTAAAAAATAATTGAAATTAGCTGTATAGTGTCATTTGATATATAATTTAATTAATTTATTATAAAATGTAAAAGCTTATTATTTTATAATAAACTGATCTTTTTGAAATGATTTTTTTAGTTTTTTTATACATCTATTCTAGATTCCTCGTACTTAATCATAAACACCAAATTTTATGATTCATATATTCCACTGGAAGAGCTCTGAAATTAATTTATTTCCATTATTTGTTTTGATGCAGTGTCAAATTCACTTCATCAAAAATCATGTCAATAAATACCTACAATATTTAATAAAAATGTTTGATAATTGCTGATTATTTACTTTATTTGCGAATATGCATTTCGTCAGCCAGTCGTTATTGTTAGAAAACTGCGTTATAAAATCTAGATTTTATAATAAATATGTCGATGACGGTATATCCATTGAAAGAGAAACATAAATGATTATTGAACAATTTTATGAAAAATTGTGATGTTGAGATGAGTGATTTATTTATACCAATTTGTTTCTTCTAAAAATTTTAAATATGAAATAAATTTACGATGAATTTAATGTTAGTACATAGAAAAATATACAAGAGATGACTAAACAACAAATAATTAAAAAAATAAGGTCACAAATAAAGTCAAATAAAACAATTCATTTTCATTTTAAAGAAAGTAAATGAAATAATTTTCACTTTAAATAATTAATTGTTGAAAATGTGTACACTGTAAAATTTGAAGATAAATAACAAACAAAATTACTATAAATCTAAGATTAATTAAAAATCAATAAGAAACTGTTTTTAAATGCGATATTTGCAATGTACAGTTATATAGATCATTTTAAAAATTACCATATTAATTTAAAAAATCTACGAACTATCTTTCTAAGTAAAATCAATAATAAATAAAAATACAAAAACTATCGTTGTGCAGTAACGCGCGGTGACACGATCGGCTGTGCAACGCTAGTAGCGATTTTAGAGCTGTGATGCAAATGGGTTAATTAAAATTGTTTCCTTTGATCGTTAATACGACTACATAAATCAGCGAATTTTATTTGATATAAACGATTCGCCAATGTGTATAATTAAATAGAGAAAACGAAGAACTGTTGTCGCGTTTGTGACAGAACTCATTACATACTTATGTTGTGAGATGTCGCCAGTCACTATTAATCTATGAATGCTGACATCAGATTAAATCTAGATGTTAGGATTGTTAATAGTCTTATACACGTGAGACAAAACAGAAAGAATGACCGATGAAAACAAGAAGATGTGAGTATTTATATGTCAGATCTACAGAATCTAGTCCATGTTTTCTTATAATTATTATCATGCTGCATGAATATTAAGCTTTATATTTAAATTAAGTCTGAATATATTCTGAAATGTATTTCTGAATTAATTTATTAATTAAATTAATTTTTTAAAACTTAATGTATTTCCTAGATATTTCATGTGTTTGAGAAGTACATTTTAATTGTAAAAAGTTAATATAACCACGTTAAATATAATTAGTAATTATTTTTATAACAAAAAATCTAATATGATATTTTAAATCAACAATAATACAAAAAACTCAAGTGAGAATTTCTTTAAAATATAAATTATTTCAACAGAGTATAAAAAAATATTAAACTCAAAAATTACATCAGATATTTTCAAATTTTTCAGATATTTATCAATTAAATTTATAATACAAATTCTATTATTGTTTACAAAAAAATATAATAAATCATTTATGTTAAATAACAAATAATTTCAAACAATCGAAATTGATTTCTTTCAAGTATTTCAATATAAATTATACTTTAATCTTAAAATCTTTTCAAAACACATTCTATTCTATAAACATTCTAACAAAAATAACTCAAGTGCTTTATTTTAAATCATCGGCTGGCAATCGATTCTAATTCGAATATCTCTAAAAATACTTTTAAAGATATTTCCTATTGATTAATTGATTTGTAAGGCTGGGTTTAAAAATATTCCTATCTATTTATATAAGTAAATATCAAACTAACAAAAAAATAATTTTATATAACTTTAGTTTTTGACACGTGTGTATATTTTAGTTCAATAAATCTTTTATTGGTTAGAAAATCGATTTATAAATATATTTAAGTTTTTTTTATACTTTTATCAGAAAAAATAAACAAATTTTTAAAAATACTGTTTAAATTTATTAATTTACTTTATTATAAAATCAAAATAAAATATTTAAAAGAAAATAAAAAAAAATGTATTCATATTAAACCTTTGAGAACAAACTGTAATATTCGTTACATATTTAATTGGTTCGGTTATTATGTTTGACCTGAACTGCGGTCTTTAATTATGAAAATATTATGTATCAAAAAATCATGTAATGATTGGATCAATAGCAAACATAAAAGAAAAGAGGACATTTACCTGTGCGTTATCTTTCGTCGAAACGAACACCAATACACAACAAAAAAAAAATATAAATCGACCTTTTGCGGATACGAATCAAAGCAAAGATCAAATGAAAACCGATAGCAATGAACTCTTAATAAGTAGATTTTAATCAAAAGCTGTATGTGTGCTGTTTTTTTTTTCTTCGCGACATTAATTAACAAAGTAATTAATCAATTGATAATTTAAATCAGTACTAGGTGGGAGTTATGCGATACCACCTGCAAGTTCCACATCTACGAGGCGTGTTTGTTGCGTTCGAAACACAACAAACTAATGTACCAAAATGGAACCATTAAAAACACATCAATTACACATTTGACATGGTATAAAATAAATATACAGTTCAATGCAACAACACCGTGTTGTAAAGGCTGTTAGCAAAATAATGTACAGTGGATACAGTTTAAAATAATGAGATTCATATTATTTACACAAAAATTTCAACAGCGCACAAATATTTGCGTGTCCGGTTTATCAATCTGGTTAAAACAACATTGTAGCTAAATAATTATAGCTGTGTTTTATTTTTCTTGTCGACGGTCAGAATAAAAAAAATGTCATTATTATGAATTATTGATACGAAGAATAAATTGACATTTATATATTTATATATATATATATTTATATATATATATAATCTTTAATCAAAATATAATTAACAATATTTATTTCCTTTGAATATTAATTTATTTCTATTCATTACAATAAAATAATGATGTAATAAATTTTCAAATTAAAATAATACAAGTAAAATAAATTAGCCTCTCCAGTTATAATAGTGACTTCAATCTGCATTTTTAAATCTTACATGGGGACTCCCTCTTGAAAGAATTTTAATCAAAGAATAACTTGTCTTTTTATACAACAGAAATGATTACTCACTGAAAATTCAATTAGAAAACTATAAAAAACAAATTAGTGGAAGTTGAATCTTTCACAGAGGTACTCAGGTTTAGAATACTCTTTATTTAATATTTTTAAATCACCATCTTGCTCAAGAAAGATTTTTAAAAATAGAAAAAAATAGGTAATACTTAATTAAGTAAAATACATTCTCAAATTTAAATCCTTGTAACTAAACTTGTAATTCTAAGTAAATGGATTATTTTTATTAACAAATGGAATGGGAGTCATCATTTATTTTTTTATAATATTTATAAATGTGAATTTTATATTTTTTGTATAGTTTCAAAAGTTTTCATTTGTTGTATAATCTTTTATTATCTACTTATATAACTAAAATTAAATATTGTAGAAAATTGCAAATTTAATTAAAATTCCAACTAGATTAAAAATATTTATGAAACAACAAACGTAATATTATAAAATTGCTATTCTTTTTCTAAAGAAATCATTTTAAAAATATATCACACATTTTAAGATCTATACAATGGCTTAAATGAAACCTAAAAATAATAAATGATAATAAGCAAGTATATATATGTATGAACCCTTTAGGCTCATTTGTACCACCCTTATATGTATATTATTATTATTATTATTATTATTATATAATTATTTAATTTTCATTTCTCTGTCTTTAGAATATAATTTAAAATTGTTTTAAAGATAAAATTAAAAAATAATCTAGTACTTTCATTTTATTCCAACAATTTTCTTAACATTAAAGCTAGAAAATTTACAAAATGTTTTATATAAAATATAATTACGAAATTGTATAACGTATGAAAGATATAAAAAAAATTAATTAAATTCATACTCTAGTTTACTCGTTGTTTTCAAATATTATAGTTGACTTTGATAATAGTAGCCAGTTGAAACTTTGAAAATATAGATCTAAAGACTCTACAAACATATTTTTCGTACATCGTACAAACTTTACTGAATTCTTGAAAATAATTTTACATAATTAAAAACTCTTAAACTTTCAGTCTACTGTAAGCTAAAATTTCAAGTAGTGAAGGTATTACTTTATGAAAAACACTGACGAAGTGGATGACTATATACAACAAAGCTTTTATGAAGAATTGATAAAAACAGGTTACAAAGAAAGTTTTACTTTTAATTCTCTAAAGAAATTTCATATATATAATACATATAACATATATAGATATACATTAGTTGGAAAAATTGATAAAGAACATGAATGAAAGATATTTTTTTATTTTCATATTTGTCTTTATAAAAATGTTTCTTTATAACATTCCACCAATTAATTATCTTCTTGTTGTTTATATATAAAAAAAACATTTTCTAATCTTTAAGGATCATACATATACTATATAAAATTTATTTAATCATTATTTTTATTTATTTGTAAAATAAGAAAATATCTTACACTTAACCGAGTTAATCTAAGGAACTAAAATAAACCCTCTATCTATATAAAACGATACTGTATCGAATTAATCCTTTATTATTTGATAAATCATGCGTAAAAGTATAAATCTATAACCGCTTATAAGGATAAACGACTGAACACAAACATCCACTCATTAAAATGGAAAATGTGTACAAATGTATGTGTGTTATACCGATTATATCAAATGTTGATTATAAACTCGGATATTAAAGTAGAAATACTCGAATATTAATGTGGGAGAAAAAAAATTCAATACGGTATCTCGATCGAAAAATAAATCTACTTAAGTACACTTTCTCTGATATTTGATGCTGATACACGACATTAAACGTCATGTTGTAACATAACAATTTTTATTGACACTTGTTATGGACATGTGTCCATATCAATTGATTGACACGAACAATTTACATTATAAATACATACATACTTACATATATATATATATATATATATATATATATATATAAATGTGTATGTGTTTGTTATCTTTGTGTTAAAAAATTGAGTAAAATTTGTAATCGTTTATTTGCTAATAGGTTTGAATTTACATTTGAAATAAGTTTCTGTTTACATTACGAAAGAATGTCGATGCCATATTTATATTAATGGATTAAGAAATTAGGAAAAAAATATTTAAATACATTCAAATATCAAAATATGATCAAATACATTTGTTAGATAGACTTTTTCAGTTGATTTTTTTGCCAAATTTGTATCAAAATTAACATTTATTATAATCTATATATTCTGTTAAAAAAATAAAAATATGTCCTTACAAAAAATATTTCTCATTTTTTTAATGAAATTCTGATAAACTAATCATTTGAATTATAAATTTTGATTAATATTTTAATATATTTTTGTCACCGATTTCTATTTGTGTTATTTGAATTTTTATATTATTTTTCTTGTGTCATTTTGTATTAGTTTGATAAGAATGATATATAGGCAGTTATAAATCCACTTTATATAAAATGAATAACTTACTCATATACCACACAATTTTATAAAATGGGTCAATAATCATTTATTATACACCAGTACAAATATTGATATTTAATTAATTATTGTCAGGGCACTTTATTATAAAATCTTATAATTCAGTGCTCTGATGATGGTAGCATATCTATCGAAATGTGCATTTGCGAATAAAATGAACAATATGTGGTAATGAAATATTTTTATAAAATCATGTAATGTTGTAAATGACAAATTTGTATTATAATTTTATAATAAAGACACAAAAGTTGAAACTGATTAATATCTAAATGCTGTATACTTCTTCAAGATTATTACTCAAAGAGCTAAATAAAGAAGTTGATATATAAGAATAAAAATTATTAGTTTTCTGAAATCAAAGAAGTTTGGTTGTTAGCAGAAATTTTTAGAAATAAAGCTTGAATTATCAATTTTCATTTTGTGTGTTATTATTTTTTCCAAAAATATTAATAATGTTTTATTATATAAAAATATTTCATCTCATTTAATGAACTTACTTTAAATTTTTTTGGTTTTTATGTTTAATTTTTATATTATTTACTGATTAAACTATTTTTTGATTAAATTCCAACCATATTTATTAATCTAACATTTTTTGTAAATAGACAAGTCATTGGAAACAAGATGAATTTTTAAATTAATTCGATCTAAAAAAACCAGTAATAAATAAGATAAATAGAACAAGATAAATTATACTACTTAAGATGTTTGTAAAATTACTTAAATATTTTCTCTTATACTTTGGTTTTTTAAACAAGTTTTTTTTAATCTGTTGAATAATTTTAAGATCAAATTTGATAAAATACAGCGATTGCATAAAATATTTATAAAGAATTTTTTTAATAATCTTATTTTAAATATGTTTTTTATTAGAATTCACAGAATACTGAATTTTAAATTAGTGCTAATTTTTAGAGAAAAAATATCTTGCTTAAACATAGGCAACATTGTATATATTTTTTTATTTTATGACGTCAGATGTTAATTACATCACGTGTATTTGTTTACGCCATGTCATAAACTTATTTATCAATACACTAAAAATATGTAAGTGTGTATATATATGTATAATATTTGCGTAGGTATATATTCATAGATACATGTATACACGCAGAGAGAGCAGCCACTAGTTCTTCGGCTAACATCCTGACGAAGATTAATTATGTATTTTAATTAACTCGTCCATATTACAATATACTTTCAATTTTATAACGCGCGTGCACACGACTTTTGAATGCGAACTGCTCTCTCGGTACACGTTCTGTTTTGAAAAAGAGTTCATAATCGCTGTATTCAATTTTCTGTTATTATGATTGATGATTTTATGAGCCCGGCAATGAATATTGATTAAGTGTGTTCGTTGATTTTACAGTCGTGTTTTATTTGAAACGATTACTTAGTGATGAGGTGCACCGATAGACAGAAGCTTATTTTATACCACTGCAGATAAATTTTGATCGACGAAAAAAGTACTAGTATTTATATAGAGATTGATGTTGTGTGTTACATTAAAGTATCCTTTTTTTAAAAAAAGAAAACAATAACGTAGTGAAATATTACTAAAGTTAATACTTTTTTTAATTAATTATAGTTTGAAATTGGTTTTAAAACTGGAAAATGATCAATTTTTAATCTAAACAAACACACCATGAACATAAATATTTATAGTATTATAAAATATATTTATATAATGTATTTCTTTCATTTTAATAAAAAATATATTCAAAAATAATTTTTAAAAAAATTAAAAATTCATTAATCAAAAAAACTATTTTTTTCTAAGTCAATATTCTAATGATAAAATTTAGTTAGTTGTTAATTTTTTAAAAAAAACATTTTTTTTTTGGGCGATGATGAGTGCGTTTTTGATGGAACACCCTATATAACATATTTATATAATGTATAATTAAAATATATATGGTGGGTTGAAGCAGTGGTTATTTTATTAAAAAAATAAATCCTATTATAATAAATTTCCTAATTGTAATATTTTATTAATATTTTAAAAGCGTGCGTTATTTTTATAAAATAAAATTGTACACGCGTAAATCCCCCACAAAAAAAAAATAAATTGATATTATAAAACGAATTTGCTATAAAGAAAACAAGTAGTAATTGTTATGTTTCATTCGAAATTATGAAAATAACAAATTTCAGTCCATTTTTCATTCGTTGTAAAATATGATTTCTTACAGACCACTTGGAAACATTTCACGAACACATTCGGTCTGCTAAACGTTGTAAACAATTAATAATAAATTTGAAAAAATGTATAGAAGAAAATTAATGAATACGTAATTTTTTGTGTAGACCATCCGAACTTGTGCAATAAAAAATATCAACAATCAAGAACATGACACGTGTGCATGTGTCATGGCGACCGTTTCGTGTTCCATGAAAAATCCACCGCATTTACGATGTTTTCGCATTAATTATTTTCATCGTCGCAGGACCACCAAGTGTTTGGAAGCGCTAAACACTGAAACGCTTTGGCTCCACGACCGGACATTGAGTAACGTTCGCCATTTATAATTTCTGTGCCATTTAAGACCTGTCGTAAATAATAAACGCAGCCGTAAAATTTTCTGTGCCACTTTTATAGTCGATGCTTACGCGATGCAAAAACGACGAGGAGAGATTGACGATTCGAATGGGTTTAATACGATTTGCACGTCCATAAATCGGTCGTCGTTGTATTCGTTACGTTCGCTACGGGTTTCAAACTTTCTGAGTATGTGCTAATTGAGACGGTTTTATCGATGAATAAAACCGAGGATCGAGTTTATTTCAAATCGATTCGTAGAGTCCCTGACCTAACTTAATACAAACAGTAAAAATTCGTTTAAAATTCAATACGACTTACAATACAATCGTTTAAAATAATCATGTAACATAAAAATAGCTTTATTTTTTTTAAACAGCACAA
Source organism: Neoneuromus ignobilis (assembly GCA_029203775.1). NCBI lineage: Eukaryota > Metazoa > Arthropoda > Insecta > Megaloptera > Corydalidae > Neoneuromus > Neoneuromus ignobilis. Next base: position 7,361,296 of record CP092090.1, on the reverse strand, counting down.
CATTCATTTTTTGAAAAAATACATATTTTTTATCAAAACTCAAATAATTACTTTATTCGTTTTTTTATATATAATTACCAATTTATAATATTTACAAATACAATTCGAGCAAATAAAATTAAAAATTATATTCGTATGACATAAAACTAAATTGAATATGAATTAATCATCAACCCCAAAAATTAAAGATTTTATAAAATAATTTTGATTATCACTTATTATCCACTTTATTCCCTGATATTCATTTAGACAGTTATGTCATCATTATCAGAGCACTGTAATGTGGGTGATTCATTTATATTGTATTTACTGTAATATGAAAACGATTATTTTCGATTTCTCTAAAAATAGCACAAGATTTTGTGAAAATATATTACCGTACCCAAAAAAGAAATCAATCAGAATTTGATTAAAAAATTAAGAACTATTTTTTAAATATTCTTTTGTATCTATTATATTTTAATTGTATTTTATTTGAATATACAAATTATAAAACTTATCCAAAAAAATTCAAATAATTTATAAAATATTTCATTTTATAAAAAATACAAGGACATGCAGCAGGAAAATAGAAAATAAATTGTTAACTTCAATAACTATTAAAAAAATATTTGAGTTGGTTTAGGAAAATAGGGAAAATAAATTAAGAAAAAATGAAGAGATTTAAAAATTCTCTAAGGAAAATAAAATAATAAAGACTATGAAAATACAATGGCTGGACGTATTTTTAATTTGAAAGTAATTTTTAGTCAAAAGTTAAGAATACTAAAATAAAATATTTTCAAATAAATATATAGGTTTGTGGTTAATTTATTTATATATAAATTAATGGTTTAGGTTTATTTTAAGATTATTCGGTGATTAAAATCATATCATGTTCATTTGTGTAAAATCAAGCATTATTTAAAATTCTTTTAAGAATCCAGAGTCATTATTTTGTATATTAATGACTAGACAAAAGAGTATAAGCGTATCGAATAAAATCATACATGACTATTAAAAAAAAATCTTGTACTTAAAAATAACAGTACTTGTTATTATTTTCGATTAGATATTGAGATTACATCTTATATAATTAATTCACAAAGACAACGACATAGGCATACACTTATTGTCTAATTCAAATTGGTATTTCAATGACTGTGTCAGATGTTTATATGTGTATTTCCTGACTGTGGCAGTGAAAAATTAATCCAATATTCTATCGCGCGTTTTTTTCACGGTACTGATTCTCTCATAGTTATGTTAAATAAATATGTAAATTAAACCGTCAACAGTAAAAATGTATAACGTTAATATAATCATGTTGAACGTAATATATTAACTACTAAAATGTAATTTTGTAGTATGTACTTTAATTGTTTCGTTCATATTAATGTTATAATTTGACATTTATTTTATAAACATTGTTAGTTAGTTACGAATTTATGTTTATTTCGATTCGGGTTCATATGGAAACTGTTTACTAAATAAAGTTGTAAAATGTTTCAACCTATTTTAAAAATAATAGATCAATACAGTGAATTGGTGTTTATAACCACATTGTTGAACACAGAACAAATTTTATGTAAAAAAAAACTTAATTATATGATTATAATAAGAAAAGCATAATTTTTATTACTTAACAACTTCTTTTGTGGAAAATATTTCATTTTCTAATTGAATATAAATAAAACTATACGTTTTGAATCAAAATTTTACATTTTAATGTGCATAAATTATTTTTTTCGCATTTTCAGTTTTTGAACAAAAATGAAAAATTACCAAAAAACGATTTTTGGTTATAAAAATTATATTTTCTAATAACGAATGTTATTTTTTCTAGAAAATCACTATTTTATGTCACAATAATCGATCTACATTAAAAAATATTAATTTATTTCAAAATTTAAAATTTCCAGTTTTTGGGTCTCAAAAAACCACGACCTATAGTATGGAAAATTTCATAAAAAATTAACATTTTCCAAAATCGATTTTTTCCACATGAAATCAAAGATTGGTTATAAAATAAAGCGAATTGATGTTTAAAACCACATTTTTCAACTCAGAACAATTTTTATACGAACAAAAGCCATATTTACTTAATTAGATAAATCTCAAACAAGAAAATCAATATTTTCATTTTTTTATCATTTTTTGTGCAAAAAATATCTAATTTTCGATTTGAAATCAATGAATAGATACAGAACTATACGTTTTAAATAAAATTGATACATTTTTATATGTCTAAATTATTTTTTTCGCATTTTTAGTTTTTGAGCAAAAATGAAAAATTACCAAAAAAACGATTTTCGGTTATAAAAATTATATTTTCTAATAACGAATGTTATTTTTTCTAGAAAATCAATATTTTATGTCAAAATAATCGATCTACATTAAAAAATATTAATTTATTTCAAAATTTAAAATTTTCAATTTTTGGGCTTCAAAAAACCACGACCTATAGTATGGAAAATTTCATAAAAAATCAACATTTCCAAAAATCGATTTTTTTCACATGAAATCAAAGATTAGATATAAAATAAAGAGAATTGATGTTTAAAACCACATTTTTGAACACAGAATCATTTTTATATGGATAAAAACCAAATTTAGTTATTCGGGTCAAATTTTAATAAGAAAATCAACATTTTCATTTTTTAATCATTTTTTGTGCAAAAAATATTTAATTTTCTATTTGATATAATTGAACAGAAACAGAACTATACGTTTTAAATAAAATATTTACATTTTTATATGTATAAATATTTTTTTTGCATTTTCAATTTTCCAACAGAAATGAAAAATTGTCAAAAAATCGATTTTTAGCTATAAAAATTATATTTTCTAATAACGAACGTTATTTTGTCTAGAAAATCACTATTTTATATCAAAATAATTGATCTGTATTAAAAAATATTAATTTATTTCAAAATTTAAAATTTTCAATTTTTGAGCTTCAAAAAACCACGACCTATAGTATGGAAAAAATCATAAAAAATCAACATTTTCAAAAATCGATTATTTTCATATAAAATTGAAACCCTGTTTAAAATAGAGCAAACTGATGATTAAAACTGTATTTTCAAGCATAAAATGGATTTTATTCAACAGAAAAGAAAGAAAAAACACTTATATAGACAAACAGTCTTATTCAAGGCGATATCCACTATACTGAATATATTTATTTTGGATACAATTTTATATTTTATAATAAAATCCATCATTTTAAATAATATAAATTATTTTGTTATATTTATAGTTATATAATAAAATTAGAAAATTATCAACATTGATTTTCGGTTAAAAAAAATATATTTTTTAATAACGATTGCTAAATATGAATTAATATTTAATAAAAATATTCTTTTATAAACAAGTATGTCATTGTTTATGAACTATGAACAATTTCTTTCACTATGGTACAACAAGTGCACATACTGTCTCATAACGTCAAGAATACGTTAAAACACGCTATAGAAGTGCGAATTATTCGCCTGTATTCATACACTATGAAACATTCTACACTATGAATTCCTTTATTGGCGACGCGATTCAAACAAGCAGGAATTTAATTTGTTTGTCATGTTTTGATTAACTGGTTTGCTTGTCAGATCTCTACGATATTACGTACGTGTCGCTGATCTTTATTTGCTTTGCAATTTATTATTATTAATTACCGCGTTTCAGACTGTTGACATAGAATTCCTTTTGCAAATTTGCTTTCTAATTTCGTATTTGTTATATTAACACTACCGTTTCATCTATAACCCTACAGTTGATTCAACAAACAGAATATGTTTGGTATTTGGAAAAATTAATTTTAAGAGATCAAAGTTTATAGAACAAATTTGATTTAGTTTGAGAATAGATATTGTTTAAATTTTAGTTTTGTTCATTTAATTAATTTTAATTTGATTATTTGATTTTAATTAAAATAAAATATAGTACTGACCATTTTTAGAATTAATAATATGTACAATAGATATATGAATTAATTTTCGAATACAAGAAATTAATTTTTATTTGTTATCCTTTAAAATTATTTTTATAACTTATGAGAAAAACAAATGTTATTTTTCTGAAAAAATCAAATGTTGTTATAAATTATTATAAACTTACCAACAGTGTTTATTTATTATTACTAACTTAATAAAATATTGAATTTTATAAAGAAAAACTCTTATTTATAGAGAGTAAAAATAGAATGTCAATTATTATAAAGTCCAATATTCTTCTATGTTTATAAAGAAAAGCTTTTGATCAATGTATTTACATTTTCTCATCTATAAGAGTGAAATATAGATTTTGGATTCTAAAAAAAATCAGTGATTCTAGACAACATAAAGCATAGAAAGATGTATGTTAGAAATAATATGAAAATATAGGAAGAGAAATTATTGAATTAGAAATTTATTATTAAATTATTTTATATTAAATATGTTGAATATTTATCTACCTGATGAGTTATTTAAGAATAAAATTGGTGGTGGAAATATAAAAATAATGGCCCAATTGTAAACAAGAGAAAAATTATTGAAATGGCCAGAAATAAAAATATATATTAATTTTAAATACAGATAAAAAATATTTTATTATCTTATGAAAAATTTTTAAAAAAATAATGAATATCACGTGTTTTAATTTTCACACTTTCTCAATTTTAATTATATTTCATTATATATCAAAATTATATTAATTTTCAGTTAAGAGTTTAATATTAAGTTCTATTTAAACCTTTATTTTAATTCAAAACGTAATGCCCTTTTATAGTTAGATTATAACGATTCATTTTTTACAAACTAAAACAAAGTTGACTTTTATTGTAGGCCAGATTATTCAATTGATTTATAAATGTAGTATTAACTCGTGTGTAATTTAAAAATAGTATCATTTGAATCACATTTAAATTTCCGTCGTTTCTGCGACATTTTTTACCAGGAAATTTCTTATTTAGTACGTTCGCAATAAAATAAATCAATGAAAATAACATTTCATTCCGCGGTACGTTTTCCAAGAGTATAACTGAATGAAAATCAGATTCCGAATATATATTCTTATAAAACAATCATTTAAATTGCTATTATAAAAAGTATAAACATTAATAAATAGGCAAATAATAGAAAGCCATTTATCTAAGACGTTTGCATTACTAACATTTTCTTAAATGGAGTAAGAAAAAGTTAATTTGCGAAACTATATAAGAAATCCGTCGACGAGAACAACGTAAAAAAGTATACAAACAAGAACGATAAGTTTTCATATTAGTCATACGGTTTTTTTTACGTTAAGATATTCTAGCATCTGAATTGAGCTTACGAAAGCTCATCGTAAACTGCAACTTTGCATGTATTCTATTTATCTAACCGCACAAACACATTTCGTTAATACGCTACATTGCCAACGCAATCAACAATAAGTTAAACAGGGCGTGAAATGCGACAAAGAATTATTTCACTAATTCAAATGTTGTATCTAGCTCATTTGTATGCATGTCTCGTATAACTGTTGGAACTGCATTAACGTATGTACTACCGACACTTTATGTCTATATATATATATATATATATATATATATATATGAATGTATGTATATGCCTGTGTCTGACATGTAAAACACCATCTGTGTGTATGTGCACGTTATTTGTATATTTATGAAGATCTATCTGTGATATTTTATGATGCCAGACGACAAACTATTCGTCACCATTTTTAAAGACAAATCATCGTTAGTCACTGTAAATTTACCGACTCTATTATAAACTGGATGTATATATATTTTTTATATATTTTATAGTATCCTTTGTATCAATTCTTTGGATCGCTTAGAATATAATCGAATATATCGTTTAATGCAATGCACGTTTTCCATATACAATTAAATTTATTTGAAAGGAACGACAGACATGCATATAAATATGAGAAATTACTTTTCATACTAATGTTTTTTCTATATTAAAATCGATAGGATATGGTTTTTATTTAGATAGTTTGAAAATATTTATCTTCAAGAAAAATATCAATTTGAAACTTATTTATGTAAAATTTTAATTCAATTTGTTTCAAGTCATAATTAAGTAATGTAATATTTTTAAAAGCATCATTACTTTAATAATAAAATTATTATTAAAATATTCAATAATCATATTTATTTCTTATTGTTTATGTCAATATTGAAGGAAATGCTATCATATTTATAGCAAAAACATGTAAAATAAATTGATTATAATTTGCCTTCTTTACTGCAATTTTTATCATGTATATATATATATATATATATATATATATATATATATAGAGAGAGAGAGAGAGAGAGAGAGAGAGAGAAAACGAAAAAAGATAAACATTAGAAAAATTTATAGTAAAACTTGACTAGTAATAATGATACTGATATTGTTTGAAATAATATTAGTTCATTCTTGAAATAATATTATTAATTTGAAATAATATTAGTTTATTTTTGGTTTAAGCATTTTTTTAGTGAATTATATATTTATAAATAAAAGTTTTTGTTTAAATTCTGCAAAATGAATGAATTACCAGACTTTAAAAAAAATAGATTATTCAAGCTTTGTAGTTACAGCATTCATGACCAAAAAAGATACATTGTTAGGTGTATCAAGAGAAACAGAAAACAAAATTGTTAAGACATATATAAATTATGGAAAAATATCTGTTAAAAAAATAATGGTTAAAAATTAAAACTGAATGATAAAAATCGTCTGGAAATTGGATTGTATCTGAATCTAAAAATCGTAATGAAACCACTGGATTAAATTGATAACACAATCAGTAACAATCTTGAAGATTGTTTTTACAGAAAAGATCGTAGGAAACTACAATTACAATACACTATATATATATTTATACAGAGGGAAATTTTTTCATCTAGCAGTGGATAGAGAGATGATGATGATATATTTATATAAATAATTACAATAACTCAAAAAATCTTATAAATATAAATCCATAAATTTAAAACATAATTTGTGATTTAGTTTTTTTTTTCTTGAAGTTTATATATATATATATATATATATATATATATATATATATATATATGTAGATATGTAGATATGTATGTAGTGTTTATATAAGAGCAAAAGAAAAAAGTTTTAATTTTCAACATTTTTATTTAACGAATAAAAAAGAATTATCGACGTTTAACACGAACGTATATAACAGGTAGTAGTGTTTAAAACTGAATATCAAATGAAAATTGCCGATAGTGGAGCGTCAATCCGCATTATCTGAGAAACTTCAGTGTACGCTGACCGCTGGTTCGTCTGGTGGTCATTGCGCTATTGACATACGAAGGTCGGCAAATGGCGAGAGACGTGATCAAGTCACGAATGTCCGAGAAATATATATATATATATATATATATATATATATATATGTATACATATTTCATTCGATTCATATGTCTGCAGGTGAATGCTACGCATTTGGACATAAAAAGAATATAAATTCTGTACGAACGTTGTCGTATATATATATATATATATATATATATATATATATATATATATATATATATATATATATATATATATATATATATATTCCCGTCATATACCATATGAAAATTGTCAGATAAAATAAAGCTTTTGTAATAAGAGATGAGGATGTGGAGGGTCAAGTGAATGAAGAATTTGAATGTTAATATATATATTTGATATGGTAAGGAAAATCGGAAATGAGATTTGAGGGTAATGTGAATTGGTATTTATTATTACTTATAATCGTTATCCATTTTTTAAAATTGTAATTTACGAACATCATGATTTTTTTATAATTTTTTTTAAAGGTATATGTCATCCAAATGTGACGCCTAGATTTGTGTTTTTATACAAAAGAAATATATTTATAAGGTGGTGTATAGGGAAACATGTGTATAGTTTTTTTTGTTCTTTTTAATAAAACACAAATCTAGGTGACACATTTAGATGACTCTATATAATGAATAAAAATTAATTTGAATCAATTAACATTAAAATATAATTCAATAAATGATAAATGATACTTCAATGTGAAGGACTAACAATAATTAATAAAAATTAAAATCAGGTTTTTCGTATCTGCGAACCAGAATTTATAAAATATTCTTATACTTTTAATATATATATATATATATATATATATATATATATATATATATATATATATATATATATATATTATAATCAATTTATTTACGAGTATTAAAAACTATTTTATAAACAATTTGATTAAATTTAGATTCATAATTATAGGAACAAATGATTTCATTTGTGTTTATTTTATTTAACTTCTTTTTTATTACAACTTTATTGTTATTTTAAGTGTTTTATGGCTTTCACCACTCATATTATCCTTAAATGGTCAATAAAGAATCATTTAAATAGATAAGAAAATTTTTGGTACTTCTGAGAATATTATTATTACTGTAATGAATATAAAATATTTTTAATAATTCTAAAATCACAATCAAAAAACAGTTTAATATAGGATATAACATAATTCAAATAAAAATTGTATAAATATTTATAGATATAAAAAGTTTAAAGTAGAATTTTAATATAGTCATAAAATTTGATACAAGTATACGAGTATATATTTGTAAATAAAAAATTTTCAATATGTTCTCAATTTATCCATTAATAATGTAATGATTAATATTTTTTTAAAAAAAAAGACCAATAATATATGTGCTTAGAATAAAGTAGTCTGATAAAATGAGTTATTCATATACCAAAATATTTAATTGTCACATATTATCAATTATAATTTTTTTATTGAAAATAGTTACATTAGAAATAAATAATTTCAAATTGCAATTTGTTTCATATTTTCATGTCTTTGCTGAAAATATATTAGTTATCAACCTGTTTATAATTTCCTACTTTAACTGTATATTCATAAATGAAGAAGTAAGTTATCTTTATTGATTTTTTATACAGAACACAAATAATGATTTAAAGATAAAATATAATATCACCGTCTGTTTATATATATATATATATATATATATATATATATATATATATATATATATATATATATATATATATATATATATATATATATATATATATATATGTATATATATAATAAACATGTCAACTGTAGTATGTAGTACTGTATAAAGTAAAAAAAGCAAATAAACGAAATGAGTAAATATTTATCTAAAAATAAAAACGGAGCTTTATTGTCTGTTGTGGTCATTATATGTTTGTTGGTGACCTGTGTAAAAGTGAAATTTAGATTCAATATTTAACAATGTCAGAACACGCGTTTAATATATTAACTCGTAACGGTTATAGAATATTTCGAAAGAAAAACACGATACCGTTGTTTAATACTGCATTTTTTACTAATGGCTTTCGTATTAAATTACATAACTGGGATTTTATACAAAATGTATTTTTATACCAAATTCATGACTTGAGTTATAAGAGAAAAAAATCAAATTTCATTCTATTTATTATTTATATTATTCATAATCATTTCTTTATTATTTAAATATTATATATATTATATTTAAATAAAAAAATGACATCCTTATAAATAACAGAACTTTTTATCAAATTCATTCCTATTTATTATTAATATTATTCATAATCGTTTTCTTTACCTCATTATTTAAATATTATATATATATATATATATATATATATATATATATATATATATATATTATTTAAATAAAAATGACATGTTATTATAAATAACAGAAATATTTATCACTATTTCATTTAAAATTGTGGTAAGTTAATTTTTATAAAAACTTCACATATGTATAAAAAATGTTTATATCAATTTCATTATTAATCCATTATTGAATATCAAAACTTAAATATATATATATATAATATATATATATATATATATATATATATATATATATATATATATATTTATTATTCTGGTAAATAAATGAATTTAAAACAACTAAAATATTTAATTTACTTCAAAATTAAAATGATTTAAAAAAAATTATATAACAAAAAGATTTGCAATATCAATTATTTACAAAAACAACTTACTATTAAAAATATTAATATAATGAACATACTTTTTTGATTAAACATTTATAAAAAGTAGTAATGTTACCATTTTTGGTTTTATATTAAATAAGTTTAATACTGTTGTAAACAATTTATTTCTCATATTCCTTAAAACCTTTTTTATGAGAAACAATATACATTTTATAGCAACATCCATAAAGATTAACTTTTGTTATAATCTGAAATATCTTACATAATTATAATATATATATATATATATATATATATATATATATATATATATTCTTTGTTCAAAATGTGACAATTAAAATTTGTAACAAGGAAATATTCTCAGATGTATGTAATTTATGTAGTTATTAAGATAAATAAAAGATGTTATTAGAAGCCCCAGCTTCTTTACAATAGCTTTAATTACAAGTGACTCATGTAGAAGATAACAATCTTTTTTGATATAAGTGTCATTAAAATAATTGTTTACTGTAAAATGTTAATGTAGAAAATATGTCAGGACGAAAAAATGGTGGGAATGTTAACTTTTATTATTATTAAAATTTTATGTGGTCTCAAATATGCATTAGATAAAATGTCAAAAGAATTCTGGAAGTTTATTACATTGGATGTTATGTCATAAATGACTTTATTTAATTATCGTCATGTTAAATATGCAGTATAATAATAATTGGGTATAATTAATAGTAAACGACCGTAAAGATAATAATTAAAAAAAGAACGACATGATTGTGAACATTTTTTTCAAATGGCAATTTAATTTAAAATTCTGAGTGGGAGAAAAAGTTTACTGTTTTTAATTATATATTTATATAGATAAATCGTTGATACTTAAGTAACATTTTCTATTATGTGATTAAAAATTAAGTTAATAAATTAAAAATAATTTAATTGAAAAACTGATGAAATAAATTAACAAAAAAAATAATTATTAAAAAAAGAATAAAATATATGAATTTATTATCGCATATTGTAACATTTTTTATAATTATTTTTAATTTTTTTAGAAATATCTTAAAAATAAAAATTATTAATTAAATAATGATATGATTTTTTTTTAAAAAAGTAAAAGATTTTTTGTCAATTGATATTTATCTATAAACAAATTCACAATGAATATTATTAATAAATAAAATATTCTATAGGATTGCTTAAAAGTTTATACATATTTACTTATTTCGATCATTTACTATTCTTTATTATTTTTTAGTTTTATTTAGGTCATCCTATATTAAAATACAGAACTTTATGATAAAAAAAATATTTCGCATATAAAAATAAATAATATAAATAGAAATTAATTGTAAAAGCATATTTTTAAATGCATTAATTTTTTTTTTGTAATAACAATTCTTATCAATGTATATATATATATATATATATATATATATATATATATATATATATATATATATATATATATATGTGTGTGTGTGTGTGTGTGTTTATATTCATAAAATATATTTAGTAAGAATATAATTTAAAGTTGGAAATTTTTTCGCTACAACAGCAAAGTCAATAACCAGATAATCAACTTCGTTCCATATCCCATTTATAATTCATCCAACAGATACTACACGCATATAATTCTTACATTTGTTATTATTTTATCACCATCGACGACACAAACAAACTTTCGTGCATACAAATATCACATATGCATATATTACTCGTGCGGAATAACTGCGCGAATAGTAACAACAATATCTAACAGCTATTCCCGGCTGACAGTGTTCGACAATTTGTCACATACGGAAACTTATCGCAACAAACTTATCCGGTTTCGAAGCGGCGTTAAAATTGTTCCCGCGACACAAGTGTCATCACAAAAAAATATTTTACGGCGCGAATTTGCAAATTTTGAATATCCCATAGGGATTACAATAACACTTTCCTCGGGCTCGTATAGTAACGTCATGTATCGGTACACATTACCTACATATTCATATATAAATATACACACACACACTCATATATATATATATATATATATATATATATATATATATATATATATATATATATATATGTTCATATAAATATATATATATCTATGCTAAATATGAATAAATAAAATTATCTCGTGCTCCAGTGAAACGTACAATTTGCATACAGTATAAATAAACATCACTATTTTAAAAAGGAAATAAAATATAAAACCATATTATATATTCCTATGGTTATTTTGTAACAGTTACGTTTATCCTTTTTTTGAACTGATGTTCTATATATTAAAAAAGCTTATAATTATTTTATTAATTTATGAGCTTAAGAGTAACAAAAACCATGAAATAATAATATCACAAATATATTTTATTTATCTAACTTCAGCTATAAAGAAAATATATTTTTCAGTTTAAATGACGTTTTTTAGTCACTGAAATATCAAGTTTTTATATGTTGGATTCTAAGTATTGTACTTAATTTTTTTATTAAAAATATATAAACGTTACGAAATGGTATAATATCATTAATAAGTAAATTTATTTAAAAAAATGAATATTTTTTTCAGTATTCAGTAATTATTTATAGGTAAAGTGAATTTATCCAAATTACATATTTATTTTATTAGTGATTTATTAATTGATAATGAAATGGTGAAAGTGATAAGAAATTTCAAATATTTTCAAAAATTAAATGTATTATTTTATTACTCAAATCTTAAAATATTAGACATTTTCGTAGTAAAACTAAAATAAGTGACTAGAGAAGCAATTTTAAAAAAATGTATTTGTAGTAGTACTAAATTTGTACTATTGTGAGTAAATAAAATATTTTCAAGCTAGTTTCAAATTAAATATTAAATCTAAATGAAAACTATACATTTCACGTAAGTTGTAAAATTTCATTTCATCTAAAGAAATAATCAAAACGATTTGAAAGCAGTTACGGTGCTCGTTTCCATTTCATCACCTCGCCGATATAAATAAATAAGTAATTTCATTCGACCGTACGACACATTCACACTATCTCTATTATGACACCATTAAAACATGTAACACGAATGCATAAAACAATCCCCTGCTATTTTATGCAATTCTTTATGTAGTTTCCATGTTACGTTTTATTTTTTTTATATGGTAATGAGCTCCGCACCCTTTATGTTCTTATTCAGCTACCTCGCGGTGAAACTTTGCGACATCATGTTTCAAAAACTGCCATTAGCCCATGAGTGTTATCTTCGTGTGTCCCATTTACATTTGCATATTTCGGTCTTAAATATTTATATAACACTTCTTGATAACAAGTAAATAAAAGAGTATGCGACAATGTCGTGAAATTATATTAAAAACGTTTATTATTTATTTCTGCATATATATAAATTATGAAATTTTTAAATTTATTGCGTTTCTTAAAGATTTTCATTTTTACGACTGTCAAAATGCCGTCGATTTTATAAAATAAAATTCATTTAAATTCTATATAACATTTAGGATTTAATTAGAATAATAAAACAATATTATACATTTTTAATTTTATAGTTAATTGTAATTTCAAATACTGTTTTTATTCATAATAAAAATTACCTTATTTTATTTTTACCTTTTTTATTAATTCAATAAACAGAGTCGTTAAAAACCTCACGTGCTGTTTATTTTTAAAATACTTATCAGTAATTCAGTACATCCATTTTTTTAATTAACATTAACAATTTTATTTTATCGGATATTTAAACATTAACATTACGCAAAAGAAAATATACATTGTACTTCAAAGAATTACATGAAAAATGATACTCTGTAAGTTAATTAAAAGGAAACTTAACCACAATAAATTGTCATATCAAATAGGTGACGGTAAATAAATTGCATATTATAAAATCAGATAAGCTTTAAGGGTTTTGTCGGCTATGGTATTGTTTAAAGTTATTCCACGAGGAATATATATATATATATATATATATATATATATATATATATATATATATATATATATATATATTCATTTTTATAAAAACATATATAGACGGGAAAATAAGTAAATGAAGCGTGTCTGTAACCATATACAGAGTTTCAGAAATATTTGCTCGATTTTCGATGCATATGTAACGAACATGTGGGAACTTAGTGTCTGGCTTCCCTTCCGCGACATTTTGTATATTAGCTATGAATGCGTAATGAAAGAGGGTATGAAAATTTCAGCCAGTAAAATTTGTGATTTGTGTTTAAAAACATCGTGATGTTAGACATTTTCCGTAAATTTATTATAACCACAAATCAGTTAGTTTCAACACTGAAAATGTCACTGTTTTGCATATAATAACTAGTAAGATTACAATTTTTCCTTCGATAAATCATTGAAAGCTATTATTTTTTGAAATATTATTATAACAAATATTTAATTGAAGTTCCGGATATAAATATTATTTACACTTGCAAATACTTGTAAAATTAAAAATAATCAATCCACATATCTATACACAGACTAAAATAAATTACTGCCTTAAATAAAGAAATTTTTAATTAAAATATTTATTATTTTTTATATTGATATATAAATAATAAAAATATTTACTGATTTAAAAGTATTTCATAAAAAAAACTATTTTTTTAATCTACAATAAAAAAAAAATTAAATAGATAAATTCAAAACCTTTAATAAAAACCCATATGAATATATAAAATAAGAATTTTGTAAGAATAAAATCAATACAAAAAATATTATACTTAATATACTTTTTTAAATTAAAATTTCAATAAATTTAATTTTTACAAGTTAATAAATTAATTATTATTATACAATTTCAAAAATGTTTTTCGTTATAAAAGTATGTTATGAAAAATAATGATAATTAATAGGTAAATAAATTAATATATTTAATAAAAATACATATTTAATTTTATAAAAGCTTTTTGTAAAAACAAACACAATACCACTTAAATTTATCATTATTATACTATTTTTTAAAATAATAACTCATATTTCTGTAGATAAATAATTTATTAGAAATATTTTTCACTATAAAAAATATGTTTTAAGAAAACTGAGAAGATTTTGAAACAAATAATTATTACTTAATTAAATAATAGTAAGAAATAAGAGTATCATATTTAGTGTAGTTCCATAATATTTTTTTGACATATATAATAATAAATTTTGAAAAAAATATTCGTTTTTAAAAATTTGTAATTTAATTACAATGTTTTTTATTCAAAATATTTACCTTCGATTTTGTTGAACCTTTTTAATAAATATGAAGAGTCTGATTAAAAATACTCTAACAAAAAAATAAAATGTATATTTAAGCATTCTTCCGTATAAATATTTTTATTCAAAATACGTAAAACAGCCATTCCCAGTAGGTAGACAAACTGTAGTAAAAACTTTTCCAGTTTACATAACATTAGTAATTTCATTCACGCTCTAATATATCTTTTCAAATATATAAAAGAGCTAGAAAGTAAAGTATAAACACGGTGCATGTTCGCTAAAGCAACAAACATTTTTTTGCAAAGCCAATAATGTTTCACGTATGATATCACGTATTAGAGGGCTCTTGAATATGCTGCTTGCGTGACATCAGCAAACAATGGAAGGATAAAAGAGTTGCTTTCTTGCATGGTGCATGCTCGTAATATGCGATGACGAACCGACGAATATATTGTATGGAACGAGATAGGAAACATATATTCAGGGAGTTTCTTTTGTAACCCTTACATGCGGAGAACATATTAACCAATCCAGCGGACACAATGACTACGATTTTACTATACGGTTTGTTGTTGAAACGAAAATCAGTATGAGCTGCAGTAATTCAGAATGACATATTGGGAGCTCAAAATTAAAAACAGCAACTATATACATACATACATACATACATATATATATATATATATATATATATATATATATATGTATGTATGTATAAATGTTAAAGTTCAAATATAAAACGTAACTTTCTCAGAACTTTCATAGAAAAATATAAAAGAAAAATCAACGAAAATATTTTAAAAATCGTACTTTTAAATTCAGTTAAAATGAATTTACACATAGCCACAAGCGACTTCGTGTAACAAATGGGTGAAAATAAATGGTGCACAAAGTTCGGTTATGGCACTTGAAAAGATTTAATACCTTGTACTGCATTGAAAAACTAACATATGAAGTAACAACTGTAGACGATGTAAATTATAGCTCTTTTTAAATTAAAGAATAATATCACTTTCTTATTATATATATATATATATATATATATATATATATATATATATAAATAAATAAGAAATAATATAAGATATTATCTGGTTTATCTTTCTAAAAATTCACATTACTAAAAGTATATAAACTTTTGTATATATTTATAACTCAATAATTTCCAGAGATAAAAAATTGAAATCGTTTAATTTATTTTTTTATACCAGAGAGCTTTTCTCCCTGCTTACATTGCTCGTCGACCCCCAAATTGACTTTTATTTAACGATATAAAAAAATTATGAAAAATAAAATGTTTAGAAAACTATATTGATGCTTCTGTTTAGACAATTTATTATAATATATATATATATAATTAAAATTCTACAATAAAATTAAAATTTATTTTGTACGAAAATTTATCCGAAAAGTCTGCTTGAATATCTATCTTTTTCCATTTTTGTTAATTTTAATAATTCATAAAATTTGTACTTCGGAAATCTCGGAAAACTTCGAAAAAATCGGAAACGAAATTTTCATTATTTTTTAAATGGAAAGATATTAAAAAAAATATTTTTCTTAATACAACGTTGAATATAATTATGTTTTTAGATATTAAAAAATCAAATATATTTAAAATCAAATCTCTTAATCATTTACTGTGTAGACATTTTTTTAGAAAAAATACTAGAAATACAAAAGATTCAATAAGAAATATTTCTTGTGAATTATTAAGTATCTGGATTATTTATTTGTACTGAATAAACTTTATATAACAGACTTTTATTTTCAAACCTTTTTCTTTTTTAAAAAAATAATGTTAGTTCAATAATTAATGTCGTTTGAAGAGAAACATATTTGTATTGTATTGATAATAAGTATAAAAAAAATGTATAAAAAGGTTATTATAAAGTATCTACAGCATAGTACCATGCATCTAAACGATAAATTTAACAATGCACATGCTATATTAACTATTAATAATATCTGACATATTTTTTTAGATAAAGAACCCTGCTGCTATGCGGTTGACCTGTAATTCTTATTTTAATTAAAACAGTTGTTTCTTCACGAAACTAATTTTTTATATTAAATGAACTTACATGTTCTTAAATGCCAATAAAAAATAAAAGTTTCATTAAATTACAAGCTATTATATCCTTATTTAATATCATATGAAATGATGTTGAATTTTTTCTAGAACATTTTGTCATTTATATTTCTTTTTATATTATTAACACATATAGAGATCTTGAGATCTCGTCGATATTTTCTTTTAGTTATATCTCTTTTATATCTTCTTTAAGTGATATTTGTTTTAATCAGTGTATATATATACACATACACACTCATATATATATATATATATATATATATATATATATATATATATATATATATATATATATAAAGTTTCATTTGCTTTGTTTTGAAACATGATACAAAAGAATAATTATTAGTATGTCCTGATATATGAGAAGAGACTTTTTATGGAGTATTAGATAAAAAGGATGAGAATAAATGTATCATATGTAAGTTTATATATATATATATATATATATATATATATATATATATAAAGAAAAACCAAAATAAAAAAAATGTTTCTATTCGGGAATTGTGAAAACAAGGAAACCAAACTAGACCTGGTATCGCGTGAAAAAGAAACAGACCGATTTTTTTCCTATTGTTATTTTCGTGGGCGACGAAAACAGCTGGCGTATGTAATACTGTTGACAAAAATGTGTCATCGGATTGTGATGGTGCGATGAGGGACAGGATTCTCTGGATCTAAGTTAAACGTTCGATTTTTTCCGTGCGCGTCGACGTTTTTTCCACGCTCTAATCTCAGTTACTGATCTATTCTGTTCACGAACAGCAGAAAAGGCGGAAATGTATAAGGCAAAAAATACGATAGATCGGAGAGCAACGTCGACGTACGAAATATATATTATACTTCATTTTTATTTTGTGCTAAAACCATTGAAATAAAAAATAGATAAGGGCTTGAGTCTGTTTTTTTGCAGATTTCTTCAGTATCTATAGAAAGACATGTGTAATGCGAAAAAATCAATATAATTCGAAAAGTTTTACAGATTAGTGAACGAGACATGAATAATTTTAATAATAATATATTTTATATATAAGAAAATGTGAAACTTGCAAAAAAAACTAAACATATAACCTCTTACAACATCTATGGAATTTATAAAAAAATCTTAACAAAATAAGACATTTCTTTTAATTTAAATTATTTTTTATTTCCATTGAATTTAATTTTTATTACTTACTTTATTTATACAAGGCTATTTTCTCTTTACTTGAAATTTCATCTAATTTTATTAGTGTTGAAATATCTATTAAAATTTTAAGATTTAAATTTCTACTGTCAATAAATTTGAAATTCTACTATTAATATAAAGACGACCTGAGCTTATATATACCTATATATATATATATATATATATATATATATATATATATATAATAGAATCGATATTACAATATAATAAACTTTGATATTAAATTAATATTCTTTTTAATGTTACTATATAATTTTATAACACTAAAATTATTTATTATCGAATATTAATTTTAATCGAACGATGAAAACTCACATATAATAATTTTTCACAAAATAAAATATAGAAATTTTATATAAATTACTCGACGAATAAAATAAAAACTTGTTATCATACTTAAAATCAAAATTGATTAATTTATAAAGAAAATATGGAACATTTCGTGGAAAATACGATTAGAAGAAAGTTATAATTTAAAGATAATGAATTTATTATAATTAAACTATATTAGAGTGCATTATTTAAATTATGTTTATTATAATTTTACTAAAATATTGTCTCCAGTCACGAGAATATTTTTTAACTCGCGATCACGACCTCACTGTTGCACGAATTTCATAAAGAATAACACATATGTATACGTGTTTATATTGCAGAAAATAAAATGTATTTTTCAATACTTTCAGAAATATTTCATTTTAAATTCATTTAAACAAAAAATTTCAAAAGCTTATGAATTAATGTAAATTTCTGTATAATCAAAACAATATATATATATATATATATATAAATGTTATTTATGATAAAAGAATCTTGAAATATTTCATTAAAAACGTGACAAAAGTTATTGACATTGTGGTATATTTGAAAAGAAATATTTCCAATAGTAACATAACAATCAGAATAGTTTCACGATATCTATGAGAAAGGGCAAAAATTAAACGAGACTAGAAATCCGAAACATATCCTCATCCATAAATACATACAATATAAATCAGACAATATAGAATCAAAATATATCCATGCTTTGAAAATCAATGTATCTGTGTGTATATATATGAGTAACAAGTATCTTCACCGCATTGTGTTTATTGAACTATGAGTCAAGTGAATGCTGCAGACAGACAAACAGACAACTAACGTATGACATTTTCTCGTTATGATATTCCCGTTGTTATAGGCTCGCGGCGGGATATGGATTCACAGGCGTCTGGAATTGTCTACAGAATATTTCTTGTTGTACGCACATGCGACACCCATTCGATAACTACTCGTATATACACACTTACCAGTCGTTATTATTTAATGTGTCGAATAATTATGTTCGTGTTAGTGTATGTATGTATTCTAGTGGTTATCATGAAAATTATTGTTTGTCGTTAACTTACGTTCATTGACTTGGTTAAAAATTTATAACATAATGTGTACGGATATTCATTGTCTCAGAGGGATTGTATAGTTTTGTAAATATTTTATGTTATTTATTGTTGTACGTATAAAATTCGATAAGCTTAGAGGAAGGCGAATAGACGCTTGAGCTTTATATTTTCCGGTATTATATACGAACATGGATCAAATATACAATTTTCCTCTCTCGATCTTTTTCATTCGCATTATATATGTATAAGCATGTTGAAAAGTTCATTTATTTAAACATACAATACTAACGATAGTTTCATCCACAACAGTTTTATTATTCCCTCTTAACTGACCGTAAAAACTAATATTTTGTACAAAATTTATATTCGGAATAAAAGTAATATTCAGATATATATATATTTTTTAAAAAAATCCAAATTATTTTGAATAGCAGAAAATTCACTTTAAACCAATATCACAGATTTTATGTGATCAATAATCACTTAATATTTATTTTACTTGTCAATGCGTATTTTGATGGCCAAATTACCATCGTCAGTGTGTTAAATAATAAAATACGATTTTAATACACGCTTCGATGTTAATAATAAGTTTATCAAAATTGAAATCAGAAAATAAAGTGAAAAATAAATGATTGAATATTTTTTTTAAAAAAATGAATGTTAGGGTGAATAATTTATTTGTGTTATTCTGAATAACATTCTAATTTAATATTATTTTTGTTATATATCATAAAAATGAATCAAATAACATGTTTTAATATCAATACTTATAACTGAAAAATTATTCAAAATTATATAAAAGGCTGGAAAGAATTTCAAAAATATTTAAGAGAATTAGAAGTACACAAAAGAGAAAATAATATATAAATACCAATAACAACTTTTTTAAAATAATTCAATAGTTGAATTAATCATATTTTTGTTAATTAAATTCATCCAATAAAAATTCGTAAATATAATTAATTTCACTTTTAAAAGTCAGAAAAAAATCAAAAGTGAGCATACATATGAGAAAAATATATATAGATAGAAACTGGTAAAAAAGAAAAAAGAAAATCATACACCATTTTAAATTTGATATTTATTTTAAACGACAAATTTAAATTTTAATCTCATCAAATATAAATTAATTTATAATGCCAGAACATACAAATTATTATTTACCACCATATCCTTTTTAACCACCATATTTCCAAAAACAAAATTAAAATATAATTAATAATTTCTGACATGAAAAGATAGTAAATAAATATTCAGATGAAATTATGATTTGATACATGGTAATCTCATATCGCAGATAATTTATATCTCATATATATATATATATATATATATATATATATATATATATATATATATATATATATATATATATGATGCACACAAGCGCACTATTTTTCACTTTTTGTTCTACTAATTCGTATTTAATTGGGTATAATCTAAAAAGGATATCCATGTCAGCCACCATAAATGTTTTACGTTTTATGACGGAACATAATTACAGGACAAAGACCGTAATTGACTCTTACAAGCACTTGCTTACTACACCTACCACGTTGAAATTACGTGTGAATATATATTTAAAAAGAGCAAAAACTTGTACGTCAACGCAGTTATTATTATTGTTATTATTACTTGTATATGCTGGTAGATGAGAGACTGTATTTGTATGGATAGCACTATTATTAAAATGATCTAGTAAAATATAAATAATTAAATAGTCTTAACTATATTCGAGCAGATATTATATACAGCATTCAACTGTGAATACTAATAGTTACATGTTTTTTTTTACTTTAAACTTTAATATGCTTGAAAATTAATTAAAATTGTAACCATTATTTTTGAATTGGTATAAATGTAAATTATGACATTTTAATAAAATTAGTCTTAAACACAATTTCATATTTTCGAAATATATAAACCATAAAATGAAATTTTACGACCATAAAAATATAAATAAATAATAAAAATGACCAATAAGAATTCTAAACTTTTATAAAATCTTGTAATAGTAAAGCAAGTGATTTACTCATATCGTATAGAATAATAATTTAATTTTTAAGTTTATCTATATTAAACACTATAAAAGTTAAAAAAGGTAATTAAAATCTTATATAACAAAAAAATAATTAATAACATTTGTCATTAAAGGAATTAAAATCAATTCTACAATAAGTTGTAATGCCCAAAGAGTAATTATTTTATGTAAAAACAATATTATTATAATAAAATAATATTTTTATTAAATTCTGTAAGTAAAGAAATTAAAATTATTTTTATTGATAATTTTAAATAAAATTTTAAAACAGTAAAAAATAATTTTAAAAAATTCTTATTTTTTAAACTAAATTTTTTATCAAAAAATCAAGTTATTAACAAAAATACAAGAAAATTATATTGATTTTATAACTTAGTCTTTAGTTTAATAAAAATCCAAATAAATTTCAGTCCTTACTGATTTATATAAAATCAATTAAAATAGTTTAAACTACCAATATATTGTTTAAAATTGCATGCATATTTAATTTTAAAATAAATTTTCAAACTCATATATTCTTAATAAAATTTATAATAAAGAATTATTTTAACACAAATGAATTTCTAACCCCATCGAAATGCATCAGCCGATAATTTATAAATAAAGTGAATAATAAGTGATTATTGAACACTTTAAAAACTATTGTGGTGTTGGGGTTAGAAATTCGTTTGTGTTAGAGTGAATCAGCCACAGTTCCAAAACAACAAATAAAGAATTATTTGATAATTTTTATTGCTAAATAAATGAATAAATTATTTATTAGTAACTTTATATAAAAATATAAAATCAGTTAAAAACTGAAATTTTAATTGAAAAAAAAAATTAATAAAAAAATACATTTCAAGAAATATCGTATCATTTAAACTCAAGCTACTTCCAAAAATAGTTATTGAAAGTTATTGAGTGAAAAAAGACATGAAAAAACTTTTACAATAATTATTTTTCTATTTTACACTTCAATCAAATAAAAATCAAACTACAACTTTATTATCGATGTAATAAAATCTTGTATTACGAGTTATATATCGATATGAACACATCATGTACTCCGTAAAACAGCCATTTTCTTCATTGATTTATTGACCATTTGCTTCAAATGCTTGTACTTAAATCGGTATGACTATAAGAGCATACTAGTAAATTAATTATAAGTGATATGAAGTAGTACAACGTTAAAAAAATAAAACATGGAAGATAGATGTCAAAAAAACTGTATGCAATAAAAAATATGTCAAGAAAAGTAATCATTCACTTATTAATTATAGGTATTCAGTTTTATAAGCACATATAATTATGAAAATGGATTGGTAAATAAACGTAGTGTCTCATTTACATATAATTTTTCAATCATTAACGTTGCATTCGTATTTATGTATGTGTGTATATGAATGTATATATATATATATATATATATATATATATATATATATATATATATATATATATATATATATATATATAATTATTCGACGAGTAAATATTGACATATTATTGTATATATTAAAAATGAGAGAACTTGAAACAAATAAAAATACCTGTCATTATAAAAAAATTACCAAACTATTGAACGACGTTGACCTACAAAATTTATCAACGGTTTATATGTATTATTGTATATACAAAGATGTATTTAACAGTAAGATTCATCGGAGCGAAAGTCAGGAAGTGGCTATGACGAATAAATGAAATATTTGGTGAGTACGAAATGTTACGGATGGGGAAACAACACAACCACCTGTAGCAGTAATTGCATTCTGCCGAATGTATGAAAGGTACATTGAAACAAACAATTCTGTGGTCGCTTTTTATAACAAAAAATATGTAACGAGTTGAAACGAACTTTTCTTTTACTATCTGTTATTAATTTTTATGATAATGTTATCTTGTAATCAACAAGAACATCCTCAATTTAAGTTTTATACAAAAAATGATAATTTGTGCATAACAGTAATTATTTTTTTCGATAAATTTATATAAATGAGGTACTTTTTAAAAAATAAATAATGAAAATTTTTCGAACAGCATAGAAAAATGTATTAAACGATTCTCTTAATGAATTTTACATAAATATCGTTTACTAACTATAATAATAATTGAAAAAGATCAAATAAAAATAATTTCCCAGAAAAGTATTTTATTTCTTTTAATTTTTCAACAGTCCATAAATTCAAATTTCAAAAGTTAAAGATAATTACATAAACTAACAAAAAAGTTTTAAGTATTCAAATGTTTATGTTCCATAATTCATTTAATCATTACTCTAAGGCAAACAATTAATTAAAAACGAATTAAATAAATTAAAAACGAGTCTTCCAACTAAAACTTTTAGTAGGAAATACGAGTAACATAAAATAACTGTTATATTCAATTGTGTTGAATGGTTAAACGTGAATTTACCTTAAAATACATCAACAAATGTTATGACGACTGTAGGCGCTTAGTTGGGGGTCGTTGTTGAAGGGTGTTTCATCCATCATAAATTTACCTTAACATGTAGACACAAAGACTTGAAATATAAACGAAATTAAAGTACAGATGTGTTTCTAATATTCTTTAGAGGATTCTGTTTATATATAAAAGTACACACACACACACACACACACACACATACATACATACATATATATATATATATATATATATAAACTGCATTTTTATTCTCCTATTATTTTTACAAGTTTTGTTTATTTAATAATCAATAATTTTTCAATCATTTCAAATGAATTCTAGTTTTGAAATATAACATATATATATATATATATATATATATATATATATATATATATATATATATATATATATATATATATATATTATGCAGTAAAATGTATTTTTAGACAGATATATAGTGAAAGATATATTAAACGTCACATTCGTAAAGGAATATGTGAAAAGATGAAACAATAATTGTCACTTTTCATTAATAAAAATGTCACTCGACACTTCTGAACATTTATTGGCGATGTGTCCAACAATAAATCACATATATAACATAAAATAGAAAAACTATAATAATTTCTTTAAATAATTGCCTGATAAACCGATAACAAGTTGTTGGAATCACTACAGATATATTAAAGCTCGATGAATCTATGACGTGGGTCATTTTGGAAGACTGTCACCTACGTCTAGACAAATCACATATTATTATTGTGTTCGTGACTAATAATATAGGTGAGCATTTGACTGATGAGGGGGCGTTTGGCACGCACGGCACTAACACCGTTTCGTGCACATCACGTTTCCAGAAAACGTCCAGGATGTTATTATAATAGATACTTGACAAGCATATTTTCATGTATTCAAATTTAATATCTTACGTTTTTCACTGTAATGAAATTTGACTTGTCAGGTTTTTTTATTGGATAATAATTGAAATTGATTTATTTCAACAATATTTCATGACGAAAAATTCAATGAATAAAACAAACAATTTATATTAATTATCAAATACAATTTAGTGCAAAATAAATTCTATTTTCGATACCTGTGACTCATCATACTACATTTTTTGTACTATTTTTTAATTAAAAAAATAATTTAAGTTTTAATTCTTTAATAGAGTTATTATAAATAATCTATATAAACAAATGGTTTATAAATGTGACTAATTCATTCTTACATAAATAAACTAATCGATAATATTATAAATTATTTTTACTCACTAAATATAATTTGGAATTATAGAAATTACTAATAAAAAAAAATTCAAAATATTTAAATTTTCAAATACTTTATTTGAAATAACATATAAAAAAAGAAATAAACTCAAAATCAGTTGTATAAGAATTTAAGCGATTTAAAATTGTCAAAATTTCCCTAATAGATAATTCTAATTAGAAGAATTTAGAACAGACTTTTATTCAGCAATATATAAAGAGAAGACAACCGATAAACAAAAATCACGGAGTGGAGACCAAGAGAAAAAAGAGACTTAAGAAAAGACCTTATCAAAGATGGAAGAATGATATTGTAAAGAAATATCCATTTAATAGTAGATACTGAGAGACTTCTGGTATTGCTACAAGTGTGTGTTTTACTTTTATATCTTTTACAGTGACAGAGAATTGAGTTGAAATAATTCACAACGGATTTCCGAAGACCGTAACGCATAGACGTGTTAACGGCCGTATGGGATTTGAAACAATTTATTATATGACAAATCATCTCGTCAGTTCTGGCTCTATTGGATAAAATCGATGATCATATAAAATATTACTGGAATTAAAAAACTAGATTGGTCGTGTAGATTTTAAATAAATATAGCCTTTGTATGGTTTGTTTATTGCATAGAATGTTATTAAATATTTAATAGTCATTCGAATAATGATATCGAATACTTCAGTGTATACAATACATTTTCGTTTTGCAATTGAAATCCAAAATGCCACAGGCGACAAGTTGACAGTTAAAATGATGAACATTTCAAGCCGACTCTTATTCTATTATTCCCTTTCATTGTCAATAATACCTGTACATATGTTTTGTGTAGTATAAAAATGTTATCGTAATACAACCCACATCTAAAAGCTTTAAATGAAATTACCCTCCCTTGAATATATCTTCAGTTACATTTATGTATATTAAAAAACGTATATACATATATATATATTATTTTGTTTATGAGATCTAACTTTTTTACTTCACCATTTTGATAATATAATTATTTTTTCTGTGAATAATTACATTAGAAACATTGAATATTATTCATTAAAAATTCATTTAATACTTAATGTTTATTACATTAAAATATTTAAAATAAAAATTTAGGTAGTTTTACTACAAAAAATTAAATTATTTATTTCGCTGAAGTAAAAAAAATTATTAATTTTTTTAAAAAAATAATACATCCATATGTATATATAGAGCTATCCAAATGTGACGCCTAGATTTGTATTTTATTAAAAAGAAACATGTGTATAGTTTCTTTTTCATAAAACACAAATCTACGCGTCACATTTCGATGACTTCTTATATATGAATATATTTTTGAATACTTAATTAATTTTACAATTATATAAAAAAATAAAAACATTATAAAAGGAGTACATATTATTATATAAAATAAAATTAGTACTTTATAATAATTTCTTCATTTTTTTAATAACAAAAATAATATCAAAATATCTATTTTATTATAAAAAAAATTGACAGAATTCCATTAAACATCTAATGGAATAAAGAGTATTCTTTCGTCACTGTTAAAAAAATAAACAGTACATTCTGTTATCGTTTCGAAAATATTTTGAATAGTGCTTGAAAAAGCTACAGAAAATGACAATAAAATGTATTCAATCCCTCACTTACCGGAAACAGAAAAAAAACGTTTCATCTAAAAAAATATATCGTCAATACACTTTTTTAAAGTGTATATATGTCGATATAAAATGAACAAGTTTCCAGTGACGTGCTTTCTATTTAATCAATCGATTTCTTTTATTTTTTTTAAAAATTAAATTAATTTTCGTAAAAGCTATTTTTATAACTAAAAATCAAAATCAAATTTTATTAAAATACAATCGTAGTATTTTAAGAAATTTCAAATGAAAAAATCATTCAGATACAAGAATAAAAATTGTATTTAATTTTTTTTTTAAAAAAAATTTAGTTACTTTTCCGTTTAGTCGCACGCATGCACCGCTACTGTATTCTGTTTGCTAGTGTTTTGTTAGACGGCAAAGTAAATATTTTTCTTGTATCATAATTCACTTCTAAAATATGTAGGTCCGTTGGCTCGACAAAGTTTTAACAGTGCCGAAGGCTAACGTCCAAAACGAATAAGTAACAACAATAGAAAATATTCAACGGTGCATGAGATAATGTTATATGAAATGCGAACTTCCAGTTTTCATCAAATATTTGAATTGTTCCGCTTAACAACGGCTTAACATCGCGAAGGTATTGTTACTTACTTGTAAGGGAGAAAACTTGTTTAATATTTAGTTTTTAGCTCGCGGAATGTCCGTAATTGTATCTAAGAGTAAAACTATATTTACTTATAGGGAGTGTGGAATATTTCAATGTCGAGTCAAAGATTTACGTACTGTTGAATAATTTTCAAAGAAATTACTTTGTATTCAATTATTACCTCTCTAGTATATATATATATATATAACTTTTTTTATAAA
This sequence comes from Neoneuromus ignobilis, assembly GCA_029203775.1. Classification (NCBI taxonomy): domain Eukaryota; kingdom Metazoa; phylum Arthropoda; class Insecta; order Megaloptera; family Corydalidae; genus Neoneuromus; species Neoneuromus ignobilis. Next base: position 7,333,312 of record CP092090.1, on the reverse strand, counting down.
AAATATTTTAAAAATGTTTATATTTACATCCATCTGAATTTATGAAATCATCTGAATATTTATTTAACTGTATAAAATTTACAATATTTTGTTCTACATAATAAGAAAGCACAATGTTTATTTATTTATCAAGATCTCTAAAAGTGCCTACAGCTTAAATTCATAAGCTGTAAAAAATCAAGAGGTGTAATTTCATCGTACAAAAAATTAAATAGTAGAACGGAGTTAAAATATTTTAGCATAAAATAAATTTGTATTATGATTAATTTATTTCATAAGAATGTAATAAATTATAGCTGAATATAAAATGTTTTTTTTCTTATATGATAATTACAAGTTGAATTTGGTGATGTTATGTGTAAATTTGTGTAAATATTTGTAATAATTTAATATAATTTTTGTATATTTGACTATAAATATTATTATTTTCAATTATAATATTATAATAAAATGTTTAATAATTAGTACTGTTTAATATTTTTTACATACGTGTATTTTAAATAGAAATACATAAATAAAATTCCATATCAACTAATTTTATTGAAGTTTCATGGTGTTTTCATTTACACTAATAATTAAGATGTAAAAATAGGATTTAATTAGCATCAAGGGGTAAATGAACATTTTTTTGTAGAAATACAAATTGAGTATTTGTAAAAAATAGATTTATTTTATTTAATATACTTTCTAAATAATATTTTTATTTTATATTTATATCTATATAAAATCTGACTTATTAATTTCGAATAAAATTTATATTTGAATGTTTATATTTTCAATAGTATAATTAAAATAAATTATTTTTAATTTTTTCTTATAAACAAAAATAATTTCTATATTAGTATTAAGTTATATTCTTTTTTTAAAATGTAAGGATATTTTTTTTAAAATAATTAGATACAAATTTATTTTTTTATATTTTTAAATTATTCTCTAAATTGTAATTTATAAAAAACACTCTTTTTACAAATTTATTGATTTTTAGTCTTAAAATTAAAATCATTTAAATAATAGTATATATTCAGAATTAGTATTGTAACTGAACGAAGGCTTAAAATTTTAAATACTCATGCTTTGAAAATGTTTAAAAGACTACTGAAATACGTATAAAAAAATTAAAAGATAAATATAAATTTGAATGAATATTTCAAATAAAATTATATAAATTTAAGAGCTATTTATTTTAATACTATGGTAAATTCATTTTAACACAAATGATTAATTACTTCAGCATATAAGATTAAATCATAAGATAAAATTATTCAATAATATGCCCATTGAAATATGTATGTCTTAATAAAAGGAACAAATAACTGATCATTGGACATTTTTATAAATATCCTATACATTGAGATTAATGATTCATTTATGATAATTTTTTTAGGGATAACAATTCATTTTAGTATATACAAAAATTGCTGTTTTTATTAAAATATTTTCAGTTTTATTTTGAAATAAATTATTTGATTTTAAACTGATTACTACAATCTAATTATTTTTTTATTCTTTATTTATCTACTTGATGTATATTGATATATATATATATATATATATATATAAAGAGAGAGAGGAGGAAAGAGAGAAGAGAGAGAAAGAATTTAAAACTGCAACAAAAAAAATCACACGTGCAACACCATTATATTGGTCATGTATTTTTGAAGTAAACGCATTAAAATTTCACGAATTCCCTCTTAGCTACATTAAAAAATATGTACACAGAGGAAGAGAACAACGTAGTAGTGGGAGTACGTACGTTAGGTAAGTATGTGGGTAGAGAGAGGTACATAACGACCCATGTCTGTTGCAAAAGCCGTCATCACATAACACAACAAGCAGGCGAGTTGTTGCTGCTGCCGCCGTCGACGTTGCAGACTCGCTGGCTGGTTGGCTTGCTGGCAACCCTCTCGCAAGCGAGCCGAGTTCTCTAATGGAAGCACTTTTTCTAATTACATGGTTAGAGACCTCATCATCACAAGCGACAATGCGGCGCAGAATGAATGCCTGTCGGAAATTTGATCCTTGCGGCAGGATAATTTTTTTTGCAAACAGACGCCTATTATTAAATTAACCGCAAATTCTCGTGTTCCTGTTACCGATGAAAAAGACGGACATATATATTTTTTAATATCAGTACTGAATTTCTGTACGGTATGTAGTTGCGTCAATAGTATTGTTGTGTCGAGTATTTTTAACGAGGTTTCACACGTATACGTTTACAATTAGCATGATGAGCGACGAATATTGTTATTCGTACACAATTTTTTTTTATATTTAACACAAATTTGCTATTTTTCGTAATTAAACGAATTTATCTGATAAGCTACCAAATATTCAAGTCACAAAACTAACTACATTTTTTTAATTATACTTTTCGCCAGAAATTAATATTTTGAAAGAATTTTCTTCTATGCAATTATATTTTTATCAAATAAATAATATAAATAAAAATACTAATACTGATATTTTTTTAAATAATAAAAAATGAAATATAAAATAATGGATATATACAATCATATAGGGTTTTCCAATAAACGTTTCAGAATTTTAAATCGAAATAAAATAAAAAGTATTTAATTAATTAGTTTTTTTTAAGCATATTTTATGGCATTAATAATGGAACACTTATATGACCACCACAACTTCATTTAACATAGTGAATTCATTTAGTCCAATTTTTAGTTACTCTTTTACATAAATGTGGTCCAATTTCATGAATTACACGTTTAATATTTATTTTTATTGCTTCTACTGTTTGAGATTTATCAGCAAAAATCAATGATTTCACATAACCCCACAGAAAATAATCCAATGTAGTTAGATTATATAATCTTGGTAGCTAATTGATAGGTCCATTTTGTGAAATAATGGACTCATTATTAAACTTCTATTTCAATATGTCAAATATATTTACAATTTCTAAGAGTTGTTGTAATGCTAAACGTTCCATGATAATTTGCCAAACTATACTGATTTGAAATGTCAAAATGAAATTCAAAAAATTCAAACATGGCTACCACCAGCTGTCAAAATTCTAACTTTCTTATTGGAAAACCTTATATTACATATCCATTATCAAATTACTTTTAACTAAATAAATTGAATTTTGAGATACAAATAAGTACTTTTTAAATATACAATATTTTGATAAAATAAATATATTTAATAAAGATACATTATCATAGAATATTAAATATAAAAAGTGAATAAATATTCCATTTATATATAATAAGACGTTCGTTATCAAATTTTTTTTGAAAGTAAATAAAAGTTAATTTCAATATGTTAAATAAATATTCTGACAAGGATATATTATTTATTTAAATATATATATATATATATATATATATATATATATATATATATAAATTAAACATATTTGAAATAAAAATAATTTATTCTCTGATTAAACTATATATGGAATAAAATGTTAATATATTATTTATATTATATTCGCAAAGTTGTTTTATACAATTTCTGATTTTAAGTAGTTATATTTTATTATACATATAGAGAAACTCATTTAGAAATTATACAATAAAATTCATTTCTATTATTCTAGAAAATGTATTCGTAATTTTATCGTTTCATTTATAAATATCGAAATGAAAATAGTTTGAATATAAATATTTATTCTGATATTTTAGCACGAGTTTTAAAAACTTTTTAATAGCGTTATTTAATGTGAATATTTTAAAATAAAACAAGTCTGGTTGATTACCGATATTTTATTAAGGCTGATAAAAAAAACTAATGCACGATACATTTCCATGAAAATCGAAATGAATACTTTAAGTATATTTAATACTCTGTTAGTATAAAAAAATCGTTAAATAAATCCAGTTTATAAAATGATGTTTCAAACTACCTTCGGCGTTTTTGAATTTTCGTCGTAAATAAAAATGCTCTTTTCTTTTTGTCTCCCCTGTATGTCATAAAGTCATTCGAATACTTAAAGAATATATACAGCAACAAGCATTATGTTAAAATAAAAAAGCGTACTTTCATTAGACCAATTTACAAAATATATCCATCTCGACATTGCTTCAATTAACCTTTAGCATGGTGTATAGATGACGACAACAACAAAAAAAGTACGTAACAACCCCAGATTTTTTTCTTTAATAAACCAAAAGTATGAATAACTTGAAACAAAGACTTGGTCTTATGTACAAGGTACTGTTAGTCCCCCTTAGAGACATCTGGCTGCAGATGGAGTACACCCCAAGGCAGACTTCTTGTTTCGCGTTCCATAGTTCCCCTTCTACTTCAACCCCGTGGCTGACATTCCACCACCAGGATAATAAGCTGTAGACGTGTACCTTTATAAAACATATTAGCATTTTCCCCTATCTAACTAAATTACAACAACATAATAATGATAATCAGGTTATGAAATAATTTACTGAGGTATGTTTGTTATTATGTTTGCACAGTTCGGTTCTTTAATTGGTGAAATTGTATATAGAAAAAGTGTAACCGACTAAGATATACACATTTTAATGTTTTTATGAAAAGTACTCAAGATCATACATTATGTAGTTTAATTAAATTAAACACTGGAGTTGCGCATTTAAACGAGTATTACTTTGAACGTTTTTATAAAAATAATTACTTTTCACAACAAACAAACATTAATTATTTTTCATTTAAATAATTACTCGTTGTAAAACTACTCGAATATTAATTCTGTCTTTTATGAAAAAATAATAAAGGTGAAGTAATTTTCATATTATTTTAAAATATCATCAATAAAATCTAGAATATGTCGAAAAGAAAATGACCATCATCTCTGACCATTGTCCATCTGTGCTATATATCTTCTTAAATTATTATCCGTGTTCTTGATTTGACAAATTTATGTTGGGTTCGCTTTCATTCATTCATATATATATATATATATATATATATATATATATATATTACCATTTGTCTTCGTTAATGTGACTGAAATATAATGAGCTGTCTAAAAAAATTGATCAACTGACGCAGACTGAAAATATATACAGCCAATTTGTACTACTTTAAGAGCTCTTGAAATTAATAGCAAAAAGAAAAAATGTGAATATATAAATGGAAAAGGACATATATTTAACAGTCATTTACAAATTAAAACAGCAATAAAAATTATAAATAGTTTTGAATCAATTACACATTTTGTTACAATATATTTATTTTCTTTTTTTAAAAAATACTGAAAACGTGAATATACAAATGGAAAAGGACATGCATTTAACTATTGTAAATATCAGTTATTTCCAAATAAAAATAATAACAAAAATTAAAAATTCAAATAGTTCTAAATCAATCACAATTTTTATATTATTTTTAATTTTTTTTAAAAAATACTGATTGTAAGTTTAATTCTGTGCATATTAATAATATTTTTTTTCATATTTGCTTTATGAATAAATATACATTTTATGTATGATTTCAAATAGATAAAAAATTACAATGTTTCATATAAAACTGCTATTTTTCATTATTAGTAAAATACTTCATTGTAATGAGAAAAGCTCAAGATATTATTTATAAACTTATGTTTAATGAACAATGTAAAGTAATCTCGATTTTTGAACCACAGTATCAGTTTTGTATTTCAAAATTAATAACTACGTTGTAGTTAATTACAAGAAATTAAAAACAATTTACTTGTATATATAAACAAGGAATTATTGTATCAGCTTGAAAAATCAATTTCTTGTTCTATTTAATACAGAAGCCCTTTGAAAAAAGTCGTAGAAAATATCAGATCTAATTTCAAATAAATATCTTTGAGAATTCTGACATAAATGTTTTAGTTTTATATTTTAAATTTGATTTTTTCTTTTCAAACACCCATCTGCATATTATATTTAAAAAAACTTCTCTTCTCTGCTCCTCACAATCTACATATAATAAATTAATCATAATACATCTGTAATAAATTGAAATTTTATATTTTTCTTTTTTATTTATTCGTTGTAAAATAAATACAAAAAAAACCTTATAAATACAAATTATGAAACAAAATGAATAAAATACTTTTATGTATTCAAAAGATAAAGTATTTTATAACGAGATTTATAACAAATAAATAACATATCGATTATCAAAAAAGAACGGAAAAAATCCAATAGTAAACGCATATAAAATTCACAATACCGTAATGGTAAAAAGTCAATTATTTCTGAACACGCACAGAAACACGATATGAAAAGAAAATAAAAAGAATATTTTTTAACGATTTATCTCAAATGTAATACATATAAAATGTGTTAAGTGTATTACAATACAAATTTATCATTTAAATAATGAAACATGTAAGAAGAAATGTATTTTTTTTATCTTTTATTAAAAATAATATTATGTTTTTTCAAATACTGTAGCTTGTAAATTTTACATAACATATATATATATATATATATATATATATATATAATTCAGTACGTATGTATAGTAATCTATAATTATTTACGAAGTTTTTATTACGTTTCGTCTTTGCAAAGAAATTGAAAAAAATAATACGAAAGCTTATCGAACTGAAACTTTCAATAACAAATCAAAAACATAGCATGAATATAATAAAAATACAAAAATATTATTTTAGCTTGATATACTCGATACTGTATGATGAAATAATAAAAAAGTGCTTATATTTTTATGTTCTAGACTGAAAATACGGTGATGTTAGTAAAAATAATATTTATATTACAATACTCAATTCTCACATAATGAAAAACGACTATTACACAAATATATATATATATATATATATATATATATATATATATTATTTTTAATCAAAAATCTATTCAGACGAAATACGCAAGATAAATGATTCAATTATTGAAATCGCTAATTGAATACTAAAAGGGAAAAAATACACGTGAAGTGCGATGACATTTCGTCAGACCGAACAGAACCGTTGGTTGGTTGGTTGGTTGATTCGACGAAAAGAATATCAACATTTAAATGTAAATAATTTCTTTACGTGAACCGCAACGAACACACGTTAACATAATAAGAGAGCCTAAATAAATACGCCATTTTGATTGGTTCGTAAACATTCAATTCTCTTTTGTCACCAATTGTTCACTCAACAATTATCTATATAAATATTTATCTGTTTAACTCGAGTCACCGAAGAAATTGAGTTAAATTAACAACTTGCAATTCTGGTTCAGCGAGTGAACGGTAAATGTAGTGCAAATACGACGAAAGTATATGTATATAGATGTATAAGAGTATGTAATAACTAATGAAGATGCGACTCTACTCTATTCGAATCGGTATTATGCAATTTGCGGCTTTTGTAATTCGCTCTACTGACTTTGCATTAAAGTCGACGGCACTTTGTGTTATTTTAACAATGTAATACGATTTCAAGTACCTTTTTTTTAAACTTCGGATGTCTTTTTGGAAATATACAGTAGAATACACAATACTTTTAACTGCTATTATTTATCAAATATTTAATTATTACAAGACTATTTGTTTCTAACAAAATATATTTTTATCTTAATAAATTTAAAATAAATTATATCTCATTTTAATTCACTTAATTGGTTGAGTATTATCGATATTTCATATATTTATTTTCTATCAATTAAACATTGTTGAATATTTTTTTATAAAAATATTTAAAAAGCACTTAATGCTCAATTTTTTCAAAGAAGATTATTATAAAATCTATTTATAAACAGCAATCAAAATACATATAGTAATTATTCAATACCTTTATAACATTTTGTGTTGAGAATAAAATTATATAGAATCGAAGATGTAAATTTTTTTTTAAAAAATTTCAACTGTCTCCCAAAAATAATATTAAATGTATTATTACCGATTTTTATTATTTCAAACACTATCAATAGTCAAGTTAAGTTTCTAGTTTTTATAGAAAAATATAGATCATACGTTAAAAATACAAAAAATCGATATATGAATAGAATAATGGTGAATATTGAAAAGAACGAATTCTTTGCCATATCATCTAATATAAAAACTATTAATAGATGCATAGTATGCATTTTATAAATTTATAAAGTTTCTGGAAATTCATTGGTTGAATATAGATGACTGTCTGGTATTGAGAACGTCTCGTATCACAAAGGTTTAACATATTGCCAAGAAAAGAATTATATAGAAAGTATACAAACACTTGTTATTTAAAAGAACTTTATATAGAACTGAACTTTACAATATGTTATATCAACTAAAAATCAATAGCAAAGAACATGATATTTTCTTTATAAACTATTTGAAAAAAAAGAAAATATGAGAAAAGCAGTTGAAATAAAAATATTAGAAATATATTATAAATTATTTTTTAAATCTATTTTAGGAAGTAAGTAAATAAAACGTAAGTTTAAAATTATACAAGAAAATTCTATAATAAATCACGATAAGCAATTTAGATAAACAAGTTAGTATAGGGCTTGAAATTTCCCTCGAAAATTAATTATAGAACATAATTAACTCCAGTTTACTTCTTTATTATTTTCTTTCACAAATATTAATTTATTTTAACTATAATATAAAATCATATAGTAGATACAAAAACATTTTTTAAATCTTAATTAGAAAATTCTTATATATTTAGTTTTTACTTCAATAAATATCTTTTTTAAATAAAAAAAAATTAATTCGATACACATATGTAACTGAAAACCAATTATCAATTACTAATAATTTAATTTTCATATTTAAGAGGCTACTTTGATATAGATAAAGATTTCCACATGTTAAGTATATAATTAATTTTTATAGTAGAGAATATAGAAAAAATTCGAAACATTGACAATAATTCAAGTATATTGGCACAGTAGCATACGCAAGTAAAAAAGTAAGCACATACTTTTAAAATGCTGAGTATAAACAGAATTCAAAATATACAAGAGGAAGTCATTTGAACGTGCTTCGACGGGAGAGACAGGAAGTTACAAGAGGAGGGTTGCTTCTGGTCGGCGGTTGGAGGCGTTCGAGGGTATATAAGAGCATGTGGGGTCCTTCCGTACCACTCTGTATAGTATATACCATCATATTATATATATATATATATATATATATATATATATATATATATATATATATATATATTAAAGATGCAGAAGAGGTTGTGTTCCATACTGCTGCTGTACCGTAGATACGCTAGTGGCACTTGTGACGCGCAACCTCTTAGATCTTCGTTAGCATGATGGCCTTCGGCACAAGATACAAGTGGATGGGGCTGAGGTAAGCAAGCTACTTATGTCATTAGGGTAAAGTTCGGAGTCTGACCGGTATAGCTTTTAAATTAAAATAACACAAGATCTTATTTCATTTATTTTACTTGTACTTTAACGAACAAACACACAAATATGACATTGTATTCAGAATAGCTTGTATAGTAATTATATTTTTGAAGAGGGAAAAGAACTAAAGAAATTGATCAAGTTAAATTATGTATTTTTCATTAAAAAGTTTTTTTTTATATTCACACACACAAATATATATATATATATATATAATTAAATATTTTTTACTATTTATTTTGGAACTTTAGCAAATTCAATTTTACACAAATGAACTATCACTATAATATAACAGCTTATAAAAAAAATTATTGTACAATTTTTCAGTATCTTGTGGTATTCAGATGGTAGTTCATTTGTGTAAAAGTATTTTTTTTGTATTAATAGTTTATTAATCAAATTAAAATTAAATCACGAAATTAATTAAAAATATACTAAATTCGTATTAAATAATAAAAAAATCAACAAATTACATTTTATAAAAAATCCTATTAAATGTCAGTTGTGTACAACATTTACAACAAAAAAAGAGTAACAAATTTCGAAATGTTATTAAACTATTACACGCAGACGAAACTATTTTCTTAGATGTATTCCATCATTTCAAAGAAGCTTAAGTGAAAATGACATACGAGTGAAAATACATGTGCAATACTTCACACGCAAACGTATCAGGGGAAAGTAGAAAATATCATATATATTTTTTTAAAAACTAATCTTGATAGATGTGCCGTCTCTTAGAACACATATAGTATTGTTAGTTAATTCACTATTGTAAGGGAAAACTTGAAGAGTCACAAATGAGTTTAAGCTTATGTTTGATGCATATCATTAATTATGTACTAAGAAAGGCGTGAAGATGAAGACTTATCTTGTACTTTAAAATAAATTTGTTCGAATACTTCACAGATAATTCGACAAGTATCATTTAAAAACTCTTTATACAACAAACAGAAAATATTTCATTATTAATTATAGTATTTTAAACAAATCGAAATAATAATGTTTCAAAATATACCGATTAATTAACCTCTTATGTATATTTTGAAAATAAAACAACCGATTTATTATGTATATGTCAGTCACGTATGAAATATAAGTTTTTTTTTTCGTAGTCAAATAAAACAAGAAGTTCTGTATAGATCCGCTTGAATTTTCTGCTTTATTCACATATAAAATATAAATAACAGTATACATATTTTAATATTATTTCCAAGAATTTTGTTTGTTGTCAAAAGTCGAATCAGCCTATATAAACGTATATTCATACATATATAATTGCAATACTGAGAAAACTGGGAATAATATGAGGTTAAATTCGTTTCCAAATAAAAGAATTTCAATCGATAAAAATTCTAGATGATGTTTCCAAATAAAATTGACATTATTATTAAAACAGTTTACATATTTATGTATAGAGATTAATAAACTAGATAATTAGTTAAAATATACGTGCAAAAAACTTAATATCGAAATGCTTTTATCCTTAATTAATAAATATTTTAAAATGTACAAGAATTATCACATTTCTAGTAGTTAAATAAAAAAAATACACATACATACATACGAACTACTATACTTTTGTTTGAAATAAATGAATACTTTATTATAGTTTTTTATGTTCCATCTCCTTGATGCACTAAAAGACAAACATGATCTACACTACATCCACTTAACTTGTTGAAACGAAAAAAGAAATAGACAACATACAACTTTTCTATTTAAACAAGCATAGGTACGATTTTTCTTTAGACAAACGAACTTTGTTCGTAAAACGTATTACACAACTTTAAATTATATCAATTATTTGTTTTATTTCACTAGATAGCATATTTGTATTTATTTCTTCTCTTACACTACAACATAAGTATTTTTTTTTAAAAAAATAAGTACAGTTAATTATATAAAATAATATAGAGAAGATAATAAATGTCATAATGATAAAATATTAAACAAGAACGAACATGAAAAAGAATAATAATTACATTCCATTAGTATTTTATTAGAAATTATTAGCTTAGTAATATAGTTAATCTTCTATATTAATTATAAAAATATTTTTTGTAAGTGAAATTGATTTCATATGATATGAACAGCAATAAGATGTATCGTTAGAACAAACGATTTGTTTGTAGAACAGAATATTTCATTTCATTAACTGTATTATTAAAATAAATTCTCATTTGATTAACAAAAAAAAAAACAATTTTATGATCAGGAAATTTACAGAATCATTTGATTTCGTTTTTTAAGAAATCATCCATGTTTTACAAAAACTAATACAAACACTGGTAAAAATTAAAAAAAAATGTCAATATTTCTTTTAATATTCCAGAAAATTCATTTTAATATAAATAAATAAGTTTTTTAAAATTAGAATGTTACATTATAAAATTTTATTTCATAATGCTGCAATCTGATAATCATGACACGGCCTTTGAGATGCATGCCAAAAAATAAAATGTACAATAAATGATTATTGTATATTTTTATTTTAAAATCATATGCTATACTGTATTAAATTAAAAAAAAATATTTCAGAAAAATTAACAACAATTTTTCATATATAATAAAATAATTTATAAAAATTAGTATGAATATTGGCACTCAATTAATATTACATTTAATTTTAGATACGAAAAAATAAAAAGTATGTATATATTACTAATTTCAATAACAATATCAACTACTTGTCATTGATATTAATTAAATTTTAATTACCCTTATTAACACTTATTGAAATTTTAAACATTTTGACAAAAAAAAAACTATAAAATCCTCCCAAAATACTCTATTACAAAAAAACAACAACTATTCATTAAATTTGAAATGATCGCTTTTTTTCATTTTAACAACAAATTTAACGGTAGATTTAAAACATATTTAAAATTCAGACGGAAAATCGATTTTTTAAAACCTGTACAATGTTTTAATTAAACTCGTATTTCTTTTGATGTATATATTTGCAAAATGTACATTTTTATTAAATAAACTTCAATCGTTTAATTAACGCAGTAAATTCTACAGTTTTGTTTGTATTTGTTATTAAAAATTATTTACGTTTTTAATAATCATATATTATAATATTTGTTTTCATTTTTAAATTTTCGTTCAAGTTAATTAAAAAAAATACTGAAGAGTTACATACATACACACAAATATATATATATATATATATATATATATATATATATATATATATATATAAGGTAGCCCAAATGGAACTGAAAGGAGGTATAGACATAATTTACTTGCTTATTATCATTTACTATCCTTAAGTCTTATTTGGATCATTCTATATATGTATACAGGAAAAAAAACTAAAATAAAATGTAATTTTTACATTAAGAATTAAATTATAAATATTTACTATATTTAATGAATTAAAATTTACAGTAGTTAGTTTTCCATTTAAATTAATTAATTAAATATTTATTATTGCGTCAAATAATGATTTTAACATTTTTTTAATAATATAATTGATAACTATGACTAATTCACTTTCGTAATAAATTTTTTATTAAAACAATTAGTAATTATTTATTGTCTACTTTTTATTATTATAAAGTTATTAAAAGTAAATAATAAATAATTCTGAATTATTCAGTTGATAGATTGAAAAATACTGAACATATTTTATAGTTTAAAGAAATGTAATAAAATATTTCAAAATTTATAGGTATAATAAATATTATAGAATTACAATTATATTTTAAAAAAAAATAAAATTAAGTCATACTGACAAAACATTATTCAACGAAGAAAAAACATAATAAATGAGAGGTAATTTGATTTAATCAGTTATAATCAATATAATTCAATAAAAAATAAAAGTCATATAAAACAATAAACCAAATATGTAATCAAATAAATTTTAAAAGGTTGGTCATAAATATTAATGACTAATAAATACATAAATATGAAACATTTTATACATTTTTCAGAAATTATTTCATAAACATTATTATGTAAATTGTATGACAGATGTTTACTTTGATCAGTTATTTATATTGTAATATTTATTTAACGTTATTAATTTCAAATATATTTTAATATTAAACATAAATTTTATTAAAGCAGATCTTTTCGTATCATTCTATACAAAATTCCCGAGTCAATGAAAATATATTGAAAATTTTATACGAAAATATAAAAGTAACCCTGAAAAACTGTTTACATTTTGTTGATCTTTCCAATTCCCTCGCAATATTTCACGAGTCCACTGGAACATATAAATCAACTAAATGGTAATAAGAAAAGAATACACACGGTGGAATTTTATAACTGACATGTCATATCTCTAATATTAAGAAAATCTCATGATTCAACACTCCCGAGAAAATCGAAAATTCTGAATGAGCCCCTAAACGAGGTACGGAGCTCAAGAGGTAGACCACCGCGGTGCAACCACCACCACCACAACCATTACCAACGAAAAAAAAAATACACACACAGTGAACAACGTTCGTACCGTCGATGCAGGAAATCAATTGTATTCGTATTGTGTGCGGCCATTGTTACGTTTCCTCTTCAACGGAAACGCAGAGGTATCTTCCAAAATTGCATGTATATAAAAAGATAACGGGATATAGAAATATCGGTACGGATTTAGTGAATTCTTATGGAATATTATTTGTTCTATAAGGTATATCTATACAGTGCCGTATAGTACAACGTAAAAAAGACTGTAATAGGATTTACTTGCATCTTGGTTACGTTATCCAACGTGGATTACTCCATACCTATATGTTGAATTTCAATGAGAGGGTTGTTCTCATATGTAACTAATCTTATTTATGAAATATTCGAATATACAGTACACTTTATAATAGAAAACTTTTTTGTTAGGAAAAAATGATACACATGTCACAGATTCGCAGCTATTCTAAACTCAAACAAGTTATATATATATATATATATATATATATATATATACATTAAAAAATATAGTGGATGAAAAAAACGTTCTATCCATTCTTAGTTTTCCGTCAAGTTTGTGTCAAACTGCGTGTCTAAAATTGTAATTAACGACAATATTTTTCAAACTAGCTTCAATTATTACAAAAGTTAATCTAATATTGATAATAAGTATTTAATATTGTTAATGGTAAGCAAATAGTAATTCAAAAATATTGCATTATAATTTAATAAAAAGATAACGAAAAAGTTAGTTTTTCCTATTACTCATTTTCCATGTCATTACTCTAATGAATATATTTCTTATCTTTACACATCAATTGATTTGAAGAGAACCTTTTTTAATATTTTTAGTACATAAATGATGAAATATAATTTATTAAATAATTTCAATTAATATTCAACGTACCTAAATATCCAGGATTAAAACTTAAAAAATATTAAATACCTAAATTTTTAATTTTATTGAAATATCAGTAAATTATGAATATTTGAGACAGATTTTTTTTCAAAAATATAATTTAAACATTGATGTAAATTAAAGAGATTTGTTTAGTAATTTTTAATTCTAATATATATATATATATATATATATATATATATATATATATATATATATATGTGTGTGTGTGTGTGTGTGTGTGAGTGTGTGTGTATAAAAAGGAAAGTAGTATAAAGTTGAGAAAGACTCAAACAAAAATGCTAAAACTATCTAGATTTTTTTTTAAAAAAATGAATAAATAAGAAAACTTCATCATGTTTTTAAAATAGTTTTTAAAATATATGTACATTTATGCAAAAATTATGTAAAAGGTGTATTTAAAAAACTTTTGAAATAATTACTAGAACACTTGAAGAAAATTTGAAATTTCTTCATATTACGAATGTTTAAGATATGAGCACTTTTAAAAAATATAATTTAACGTTTGATGTTGCTTAAAAAGATTTATTAGATAATTTTTAATACTTTTATTGAATAGCTGTGAAAAAAATGAAAGAAAAATTAGAAAACTATTTACCTTTTTTAAAAAATACAAAAATGTCAAAACAAGAAAACTATGGAATTTTTTTTAAAATAGTTTCTTTCATTTGAGCAGCCTAAGAGATAACTAAAAAAATATTTTTTTTCATTTTACTACTTTAACATTGTTGACAATAATTTTTGTAAGGAAGAGAACAAATATTCAAAAATAATAAAAATCGTTCATGTTTTTATCATGCAAAAATATATATTCAAAAAATATTGAATAATTCTGAAAAGTACTGCATATATATATATATATATATATATATATATATATATATATATATATATATATATATATGTATGTATGTACATTACAATGAATTGTGTAAAACGTGTATTTAAAAAAAACTTTTGAAATAATTATAAGGAAACTTGAAGAAGATTTACAAATTGTAATTGTTTTCTTATCATTTATATATATATATATATATATATATATATATATATATAAATGTGTGTATGTATATAGTGATGTGTGTTATGTAACAGATGTATATATATATATATATATATATATATATATATATATATATATATATATAAACTTTTTAATGGGGACTGAAGTTTGTGAACAAAAAGTTTCTAAAAGAATAACAAAGTATTAAAAATAAACGCTGGTTGACTTGTTTGTATTTGCATAAAGTACATTTGTTAAAGATTGCAAGGAAAGTTACGAGTAAAAGCGACATTTATAAATGTACAAAATTTTTCATGCATTTAAAATAAACTAACTCTAAGTTACCTAACAAATCATTTAAAGTGACTTATATTACCGGTACTCTCTTTACATAAATAAAAAATAATAATTAACACGAGAAATCTCATTTAGATTTTTTATTTGAATTAACTTGTTTGCTGAGTTTATTAAATAAGATAATAAATATTCTACTACGAAAAAATATTTGAGAAATGTGTTATAAAATATGTCTTTTTGAATAATTTTAAGAGTTTTAAAATTATTTTAAATTAAAATTAAAAATTATTTTTGTATAAATACATGGAATTGTTACTGATTTGTTTATAAAAATCTCTATAAGAAATCTGATTTAATGGAAAATTTGGAAGTAAAATATATTTGATATATCCTGTATTATTTCGATTAAAATTATATTTACTTGCTTCTAACAAACTATATACAAATATTAAAAATTTAAATTTATAAAATTATGAAAAAGATACACATCTGTTAGTTATAATAAATGTGTCATCTCTTCCACAACTAACTAACATAAAATTAAATTCAATTTTTTACATGAAATTCAACGACAACCATCTGTTGTTAAGAAAGAAATTCTGTAGAAAAAATGTTTATTTTTACATATTGTTAAAATTACAAGTTTTAAATAATATTAAAAAATATTTTTAAATCAATTTAGTTGAAAACAGCAAAATTTATGACTTTATAAACATAATATATAAAATTACTTGTTAAAATATATTAAATGTTGTGTTCATATTTGACATTAAGTATCAATGAAATCAGGGAAAACATCGACAATTATAACCCTTTATATATATATATATATATATATATAAAGAGAGAAAAAGATAGTTTAAGTTATCCTTTTTGAGCTGATCTAAAAAAATAATTTAAAATCTGCACATTAATCTTTCAAACCAGATAATTTGTTACCGTTGTGCAGATCAGAAACCACCACGTATATATTGAAACAATAAATCTCAAACAGAGGAAAAAATCGACTCTACCTCACTTTATATATATATATATATATATATATATATATATATATAGTATAAAAAATAAGAATACATCAGCAATAAAAACAATCCATTTCCTATCAGACCACAAATAAAATGTTCGAAAGAAAAAAAAGAAAATGTTTATGTGCGATCAAAACATGAAAGAGGTTAAAACTTCCGTTTATTTCTTCAACTGACCATACAATCCTCTTCCCCAGTTCAATATCAAATAATTTATTTTCCGCTGTCGAAATACATAAAATGTTCATCGCTTCCACTTATGCATGGACGATCGTATTGATAAACGATTCCATTCCAGACGTTCCGACCAACTTTAATCAGATAACAGTGCACCAACATAATAGAGCAAAACAGAATTGGTTGTCATGCGGAGTTGTCACTGTGTTTATAAAATCGATGTTTATAAAACTGTCACGACCATAACTCTCTCTCTCTCTCTCTCTCTCTCTCTCTCTCTCTATATATATATATATATATATATATATATATATATATACAACAAATAAATTAAAAATATACACTAAAACTAACGAGTTTCGTTTTTATATGAAACAACTGATTTTTTGAAAATTAAACAAAAAGTTAATTCTCTAAGCTTAAACTACTCAATGGATAGAGTTTTAAATAAATGAATTGCTTTAGTATACATATACATACATACATACATACATATATTTATATATATATATATATATATATATATATATATATATATATAAACATTCATTCAACGTAAATCGAAAAAATGAAAAAGTTCAGAGAATTAATTTTTCAAACGTATATTAATTAAAAAATAATGAACTTAATATTCAAGTCATCAGAACATTTTTTTAAAAAAATATTCAAAATATCTGCTAAAGCATTTCTGAAATGATTATATAAAAACATAAAATATGTTGAAAAATAATATAAAATAAATTAATTGGAATATAATTGCTTTTCGATCAATGGAACTAAACGAGTATCGACAAATCAAACTAAATTTTATTTTAGTTATTAAATTGAATACCAAAAAAATCTGTTTTAATTATTTTTTAAAAATTGACATTTTAAAAATAAAATTTATCAAATATACGTTTTATTAAAATGAAATAACATTTTTAGAATTCCAAAATTTCAATCATATTTTATTGACAATAAATAAATACCTAAAATATTTTATTATTAATTTTCAAAGATATATGTTTTTAATATTTATTTAATTTGTGTTTATTTTTTGACGGATTTTTTTCAAACAAAATTATTTAAAATTTGTTATAGATTTTATCAAAATATTTAGTAATTACACAGACAAAAGCATTTATAATAAAATATAGAGTCATCCAAATGTGTCAACTAGATTTATTTTTTCTTAAAAAGAAACAAGTGTATAGGGTGTTGTATAAGAATACATGTGTATAGTTTCTTTGGCTTCTTTACAATAAAACATATATTTAGGCCTCACATTTGGATGACCATATAGAATATAAAATGTTTCTATATACTATAAAATTATATGCTTCATGTTTATATAAGTTTTTTCAATAATTTTTATCAGTAATTGTTAATAGATACATTTTGGAAAAATCTCACGATAAAAAAAAATTAAAAGTGTTTACCATCTTCGAATACTAAATAATTGTGATTAAATATAAATATTTTTAACATTATACACTCACACATATATGTGTGTGAGACAATCGTTTGGAAAGTACAACTTGGGTTTATTCCTTTAAAAATTTCGATAAATCATTCAGTTGATTCATATAGCTGAATCATGTTCAATACATAAATTTTTAAAAAATTATATATATATATATATATATATATATATATATATATATATAAATTATTAATATTCATAAGCATTTATAGCTGAAAACATCAATTATCAGAGAAATAAATCATTTATAAAATGGTTAGAAAAAAATATACTTTTATTAAGTCTCATATTTGACTTTCATTATATTACAGAATTTTTACTCAATTAATTAACAATTCTGATGCTGATTTCTATTTTAGTCAAAAAATATTTTTGCAATTTTTACTATCATGATATGGGAAGATTTATAACAATGTTCAATAATTATCGATGTTATATTAATTAATTCTATATAAATTAATTTAGATGAACAGAGATATATGACATTTTTATATATGAATCTATATTATTAAAAAAAATACTATACAGCATATATATATAATATGAAATTGAGAATAGACTAGAAGAAATAATAAAATGCATTGAAATCTGTATTCATATTTATAAAATGTCTGAAAAGATGAATGAACGAGTTCGAAATAAAAACAACACACATGTCGCGAGCACATTTCGTTGTCTAAACCATTAAACCATTAAAATCAGTAATGTATATGACAGATCACTACTTAAGATAAATACGGAGGGAAAAAAACGTTAATACGGGCAATAAATTTTTCCGTCCATTATGTTACGATTGTTTTCAGGAGAGTCCGGCTTTTGTGTGCGGGGCACACGCTGCGTTCGAATAAAAACACGTTATATACAGGTAATAGACGTGGGCGTACAAATATTACAAGACATAAGGAGCGTATCTACATATTCGATTGCGCGCTCACTGGCTCACTCGTTCGCTCGTCCCAAATCATTGTTCTCGTTCTGTTACGTCGGAACGATTAGTGGTTTGTTCACCAATCGAATTAATAACCTGCTCCTCCCAGAGTCGTTTCGTGTCTGAAAAATAACTGGTCTTCGGCTCAAGGTCACGATTACGATGACTTTTTGATTGTCGGCCACGTAATTTAATTGAGAACGAATATAAAAATATACGATCCAATGATAAGGTTATTCTATTCAACAAAGACGACGGTGGGTTTTAATTGGTAACAGCTTGGTAACAACTTCGATTCGAATATCTGCTACGTTTTGTATTTATGTTATGTGCTGATTTTGACGGTGAAAACTATTTCGATTGGATTTAGACAAACACAGACGAGCTGTAAACTTTAATGCATTTATTTGTTCAGCAATAATCCAGTCTTTACTAGTTTAGTCTAACGTGCAATTCGATCTTTTTTGTTTCACAAGTTGATTCAACAATAGGAGATGCTATTTTCTAACTACGTAACAATAAAAGTTATTGCAAAAATAAAAATTAATCGGCATTTACTGGCCGAGAAATAAATTAAATGAAAATGGAATAGCAAGAAAAAGAACAACATAAATGAAACTAAACAAAACGTACAGTTATTTTCTTAAAAATATACGCCATAAATACAGAAAAGTAATCTTTATTTTGTCTCACATAAATAAAAAGTATAAACAATAATGTATATATAAATAACGATGAAATAAAGAAAATACCTCATTACTTTGAATGGTAGTTTAACAATAAAACGGATTTATTATAGAATATTAAAATTTATTATATTATAAAAATACTATATAAAAAAATATTAAGAAAAATTAAACATTTCAAATTATATACAGTCTTTTTAACATAACTGAAAAAAAAATTCCAATATTTTTATTTGAATCTAGAGTGATATTTTTACAACAAATATATATATATATATATATATATATATGTGTGTGTGTGTGTGTGTAAAATATTATCTTGTTTTATGATAAACATAAATTTCTTCCAAAATTCTTAACACTAAAAACTTAGATAAGTGTCTATGCACACTAAAACTTCACACTCTGAGATTACACTACGTCTATTATAAACTTGTTCACTAAGTACAAACAAAATTATACCGTACGTTTACCAACGATTGCAACAAGGCTTCACAACAACACAAGAGCTTGAGGAATTTTCAGTCAGTAGCAGAGAGATATCCAACGAAATGTACACAGTATATAAATGGATGTATATAATACACAAGTACATACATAGTGTACCAGCAATTTCCATAACACGCGGTCACGTTATACTCATAAATTAGCATTACTCCTATTGACCCTCACGTGCATACATAACCAACAGGTTGAATAAAATAAGTATAAATAAATAAAGAATGCTCTTTTATCGTTGCGAGAGTATAGCGAGTTCCATTTGGAATGCAAGCAAAGTATTATTGCGCTCGATTCTTGGCAAATAAAAAGAAAAATTTCAATATTTTAAACTTGCAGGCTAAAATATTGTACACTTTTCTCGGAAATAACAGAATACTAAAAACTAGAATCATTTTAATATTAAATATACAAAGATATATATCCAGAATTGATTAGATAGTACAACTAGACATTCTGTTTTATAATGAATTGATTTTTTACACGCTATCTATTTAAATATGAACAAATGTCAGGAAATTCTAATAAAGTAATATGATTAATGGTAATTTTTTTAATCTAATAATTAAAAAGTCATATTTGTCAATCTCTTCGTATATTAACTACTAAAAATTTAATATTCTTATAATAAGTTTGAAAGATCCTGTCGTTCATTGATTTTAGGAAAAACAACCGAACAAGAGGGTAGAAATTAACATCTTGCACCCTGCAATTTTCCTAGATCGAATTCTCTATTCATCGAATCTCATTAAATCTTCCCTACTAGGTATTTACACATGAGTCATGAGTCAATTTCTTAGTAATTGCTTTATCGAATTATGAGAAAAAAAGAGAGATAAAACAATACAACTAAGAAACAGAGATATATACATATATTAGTAATATTTATTGGTATACCGAATTTATTTACCTAAAAAATATGATAAAAACTTCATTTTTTTCAATTTATCGCAGTATATTTACTAAATAATTTTTTAAGTAAATATAAACAAAATTATTATATATGTATATATATATATATCAAAATACTTAAAAATTATTAATATTTTTTTTCAATTGCTAATCGGTAAAATACAATTATTTATATAGCAATGAAGAACAAAGAATTTAGATTAATTCCAGATCATCATATTTAAACAGATTAAATTAATTATAAATCAAGAAATCAATCAAATTAATTATAACACAGACAAATGAGTTTTTATCAAATTAAAATCGCTACTCAAACTCACATCAATACAATTGAAAAAATATATGTATATAATTAATTGAATGTAATTGCAAAAAATATATAAACGAAAGAACACGAACAATTTATTATATTATATATATATATATATATATATATATATATATATCATTACCTTTTGTTCAATAATACATTTATATTTTTATTTAATAAAAAGCAATATGATCATAATAACGATACTGAATCATTTATTACATTATATGCTATGAACTAATTAAATATCAAACTAAAAATCATTTTATTACGGAGAGAATATAGCAATGAAACGTTTTATTGCAAGTTAAATTGAAACTAATTGTATTTAATTGTAATAAAAAATCACAATTAATACAAATATATTCTCATGATATTAATATTCAATTTGCAATACATTTTAGATTAGCATATTTCATTATTACATATGTAAATTTGTTATTTACATACATGCATATATATATATATATATATATATATATATATATATATATATATATATATAAGTATATATAAATATATCTATATACAGTCACTTTAGTACTGCACTTATTCATAGAAAATTATGTACATAATAGTACATAAATTAATGAAAATATTCCCATGCTGATTGTAATATTGTTTTAATTTTATTTTTAATTAACATTTGTTAAAAAATACTTTAATAAATGTATTTAAAACAATTTTATTTTATATATAAGAAATTTCATAACAATATGAGATTAAAAAAACTATATAAATGAAAATATTTTTAGGAAAATTATAATGTGAGTAAGATATATGTGTGTGTGTATATATATATATATATATATATATATATATATATATAAATATTTTGAGTATTTTTAAAACATTTTAATATATTGATATTTATTAATCACTTATAATATGTATTTTATTGCTGATATTGATATATAAATATATAGAATTAATAATAAAAACTGTCATCATAACTGTAAGATTTTTCTTTGGTGCAAAACATCCATTATACACAATATATTATCATCATCATCGGATCCATAGACTATTCCCATCCCTGACCTCTCTAAAAAGGCCAGATTAATAGAGCTTTTCTTGTCAAAGTTTCTGGACAATTGTTTTTACAAGATGAGGTTGTCAACCCAAGTGTGACCATTGAAAATAGGATTCTCCGACTGGGAATTAAATGCACTTTTCCCGCATGATAAGCAGTGATGTATACTATTATGCTACCAGTTGGTCCATTATATATATATATATATATATATATATATATATATATATATATATATATATATATATGGATATGAATAATATTAATAATTATCACTAGAGGCAAACACAATTAAACAGAATGTATGAACAAAAGAACTGAATATTGTTTATCATAAAACACTGCCATTAAACGATAGAATAAGTTAATAAAAATGTTAATCAAGTGAAAGATTAATCAAAATAAATAATATCCAGAACTCAAATAACAATTAAATATTAATGTGGACGAATAAATCAGAAATATGTAAATATTATACTATAGAGTAGTAATTATAAGTTAAAATTCAAGTAAAAAAGAAGAACGTAAATCAATACATTTTGGTACTATTGTACATTTATTTAAACACAACTCATATATGTCGAAGAACGTAAGTTATTTTTATTATTATACTATATTATTATTATTATATTATATTGAGTTTATATACTCAAAAACTATTATATTATATATATATATATATATATATATATATATATATATATATATATATATATATATATATATTCACTTCAAACCTGCATTTATTCATAGAAAATTATGTACATAAAGTACATAAATTAATAAAAATATTTCCATGTTGATTATTATTTTATTTTAATTTTATTTTAAATTGATATGGTTTTAAATATCACACTAACAAATACATTTTTTTAAAGTAATATTATTTTATATATAAAAGATGCCATAATAATATGAAAAAATACTTTGAAACAATAATCTTTTAGGAAAGCATCAACGTAAGTATATATATATATATATATATATATATATATATATATATATATATATATATATATATATATATATATATATACATATATACATATATATATATATATATATATACATATAAATGTATACATATACATATATATATATATAAATAAATACACACACACACATACATATGTATGTATAGATTTTAAGTTTTTTTCGTATTTTAGTATATTGGAATTTATTAATTATCTTACAATATGAATTTTATTACTAATGTTAATATATAAAAATCTAAAATAGAAATACAGTCTGTCATCAAAATTATATGTTCTTTTTTGATTCAGAAATTGCAATATATATATATATATATATATATATATATACAGGAAAACAAAAAATTGTTGTTTGCATTTTTATCAATAAAAATTTTTATGGTTTGTAAAAGACGAATTTACGAACTTGGCACTAAATCCATAAGCAAATAGTACGGAAGATATTTCTTGTTCATTGCATCGTCGAGTGGCTTCCGTTTCCGGTGCAATTTTTCATCCCTATAAAATCACATATATTTTTAATCTTGCGACGTACAAGCACAAGAACTTCACCTTTTTCTTTACTATATTTGCATTTTATATATACAAATTGAAACACAAATATACTGATACATACACACGCACGCATATATATATATATATATATATATATATATATATATATATAAATAAAAATAAATAAAAGGACGTATTTTCAGTTTCAGGTACATATCTAAAGAAAAATAAAAATCTGGCAGCATGCAAAATAGCAATCTAGAATTGTATCTATATAATACTACTTTACTTTTATACAAATAATAGTATATAATTTTAAAATACAAAATACACGAAATAAAAAAAAATCTTAAATTTACATATTAATCGAATTTAACTTTTTAGAAAAATAAAATGACAATAATACATATTAAATTTTGTGTTAAACTCAAGTAAATAGAGAACTTTTTCAAATATTTTTTTGCTGTCCAAATATTATTCAAGTATTTTTTTGTAGAAATTCGTTTTAAAATGCTTATTAGAGATAAGTTTTATTTAATTTGTTTATTATAACTAATAGTAAATATTTTTTTCTATGAATTGCACAAATAGATTAGCAGCTCCTGGGAACTTAACATTTATCTATTTATTTATTTATTTTCTTTATGTACATATATATATATATATATATATATATATATATATATATATATATATATATATATATAAGTACTGCAACGGATAACATAAATGATCCGTAAATTCTGCATTCGAATCCCCGGTTTGTCTAAGTTGCTGACACGCTCTAAATAATCAATCAATCAATCTCGAAATCGAATCGTCCTTTTTTAAACATATATCAGCTCTTAATCTTATGCTTACAAAAATTCCAAAACAACAATGATTTGAAATGTATCATGACGTAATGAAAAAAAATATATATTTGGTTCATTTTTAAATTATGTTGAACTATTTTAAATTACTAAATTTTTTGTATAAGAATAAATTGTTTTTATTTTATATATGTGCTATTATTTTATTAAAAAATAATTGATTTCATCGAGATTTCTTTCTAAAATATCTTATTTTTGTGACATAAAACATACTTTCACTTTATCACATGTATATATCTCAATAGTCTCTTAAAATGATTTTTGTTAAACGATACGAAACGATATTACTCGTCGATGGTTCTTATTATAAATTAATACTATAACATAATTCGACCTTATCTCATATCATTACTATCATTATGAACATTATAGTATTTTTGTAACGACTTGGTCCCATATATAAATATGTAAATTCTTTTTGAATGTAATTTGACGCGAATGAAACAACCCCCAAATAAAAGTCAGTGTGCTTTCACGTCAAGCATTCGCCACGTAGCTACTTCGACCACCCTATAATTTACTTCAACTTGTCGGAAATGAATTCTTGTCAGGGGTGTCAACTTTACACGATTTGCACATTAATATATAATGATATTATTTCATAACTCGCTCGAATATTTTATTATGCTTTCAGGACGAAATGAAGTTGTTTCAGAGGACTAAATTAATATATTTGTGTAGATGATATACTTTTTTGTTTGTTGAGTTTTCGAATAAGGATATATATATATATATATATATATATATATATATATATATATATGTTTATAATAATACTAAAAGCTATACATTTTAGAATATGAAAAAGATTGTGTAAATAATAAAACGTTTTAAATAAAATATTTTTAAAAATTTAATAAATTAAGTTAATCAATTTAGACTAATAAATTAATATATTACTGAAAATAAATATATTTGTATTATTAAAAAAAAAATAAAGAAGAATACTGACATTTATTTACTGGAAACTTTAATATAAATTGAAATATGACAATAAATAATTATGTAACGTTTTTTAATATCTTGTGGTTTTGAGGTGATAATTCATTCACAATTCCAATATAAATATTGTATATTTAAAAAAGCTTCAAATATATTCTATTTTCAACTAGAAGAATATTAAAACATTTGTAGTAAAATCAGAAATAATATATTTAGACATCAAATTAAGGTATTTTAAAACACAGTCAAATTAAGGTTTTTAACATAGAAAATTGAAATTATATTCAGTATACCGGTTTTTATTTCGTGAAAAATCTTTGTTAAATTGTTAGTTTTGATATTTCAATTAATAAAAATGAACGTACAAGTAATTGGACAATATATTTTTTTTTTGACAACTGATTTGTTAGTAAAATTATTTAGAAAATTTAATTTGATACCCAACACAATTATTTTATAAATTTGGATATAGTTTTTATAAAATTATCTTTTTTGGCATATATGTTATTAACTTTTAAAAAACTGCACCAAAAATAAAAAATAAGATATTTGATATGTATTTGTTATATAAAAAGAAAAACGAAGTAAAATATTTCGTTTTTCAAAAAATAGAAATAATAGTAATATTTTCGTATATAAATAATTTTATCTGTAAATAGAAATTACTTTACGTTGTAGATAATAAAGATGAACATAATACTAGTAAGTAATTAAATCTCATCATATATTTTATTAATTTCTTATTATGTAATTTGTTATTTATTTGTTCATATTTTTTATACGTAAAATGAGTACATTTATAAAAAAATATTAACCACTTTACTGGTCTTAGATATTTTTATTCCTCGCAAAAAAAAAAAAAACAATATATCCGTACTTCTTAGAAGTCGTATCGTGAAATATAATACGACATTAAGTAAAAGTAGAACAAGAAATACATTTCACCGCATCTCCAAAAGTCACCTTCATAAACCAAATAATAAAATAGTATCGTTGTCGTTCAACCGCTCACAACATGTCGAAGAAGTGTGTGGAAAATGTGTCTATTTGTCGTACAATGGTTAACCCTGTACCTTGGCTAACGATCTACGGCGTACGTAAGTCATTCCCGTCGTTTTTACAATGTATAAATTGAGGTTGTGTGTACATATGTGAAGTTGTAGCAAATTGACGTCCGTGCTATGGATGTGAAGAGTATGTAGGTCGGGTAGGCAGGAGGAACTTGGACTACTCCCGGT
The DNA here is from genome assembly GCA_029203775.1 of Neoneuromus ignobilis. Classification (NCBI taxonomy): domain Eukaryota; kingdom Metazoa; phylum Arthropoda; class Insecta; order Megaloptera; family Corydalidae; genus Neoneuromus; species Neoneuromus ignobilis. Next base: position 7,305,826 of record CP092090.1, on the reverse strand, counting down.
TCGTGTAATTTAATATAAGACGGCATCTATCTCCATCTATCAGGTCACCGACGGCTACACTGGATGTGTAATGACGACGTCGATCTGTTCGAGCTGACAACGCATGATGGAATGGAAAATAGAAATAGTCGGGAAATGAAATTAGATCGATAGCAAGAAATATGGTTTTTATAGATATATTGTTCAACATTGTCCATTACTAAATATCAAATAAAATTATTTAAACTATATAAACAATAACCATACAAGTACTTAAAAACATGAATTTTTTCATAAAATAATATAAATAAAGAATAAATTGATAAATTAATTATATTAAAAAAATACTTATAGATAAATAATAAAATGCATTAAAATGATTATTAACATGTTAATTGATTTTTTATTCAAAATAAAACAAATAGCATTTATTATAAAAAAATAAATATTTTAAAACGCACAGAAAATTTACTATTTAGTTCCAAATACTTATTACAAGTTAAAAACGAATATATTTGGTTTTTTAATTTAACATCAAGGTAAATTTAATAAAAATACATAATAGATAAGAACGTGTGATAATTCAATATTTAATATACTTGTATGTAAATATATAAAATAAATATTTATTCGGCATTACTTAGTATAAAAATAAAGTCTACAGTGTCCTTGCATTGACATTGTAAAATATAAACAAGTAAACAAAAATCATATAAATACACTTAATAAAATTCAATTCACTTACTATATAGATTTTTAAAAATCAACTACCGTGTTTCTAGCAAATTTATTTACCTTTTTATCATCGCACGTTATATTCTTTATCTGAATGTTCAAACAAAGCAGTTGCTTACTCCGTTGATTTCTTTTTTAAAATGAAAAAAGCAGTTTAATTTAAGAAGATGTAACTTGCAATAATTTCACTAGAAACAGCAGGTGTGTATAACATGAGACTGTGTCTAATTATTTATACACTGGCGTAATTTTACAACCCTGAGTTATAAAAAATAATATCGTGCATTTTTGCTTTACAATATCACGAATTTTTACTGCAGGCACAGTACGAGATATATTTTTATAATTAATTTATAAGAAATGTTTATTGTTTTTATAGTTTTGAATTACGGCCAGGTATTTTTTAATTTGGAATTAATATCAATAATATATTTTTCTATTTAATACTTCAATAATTTTATATGATATATAGTAGTTTAACATATAACACTTTCATCAATATTATAAGATTTTATAAATGTTCAATAATTTATTATTCACCAAAAATAATCTGTAGTAATATAATTTTTCAAACATCGATATATATATATATATATATATATATATATATATATATATATATATATATAATTCTATAAGAGTTAAAATGCTATTTGAAACGTTTTCATAAAGAGTAGAAGTGGATTAAAAAATAAATATGAAAAAAATAAAATCATGTTTGGTGAATTTGTAAAGAAAGAAAATGTATAGTTAGCGAGTCAATGCTTTGAACTAGTGGGTGAAATGAAATACTTGGAGAAAATTAAATGATATGATGATGATCTATGATCAAAAATTAGATCGAGAAAAAATGAGCAACATTTGAAAAAATTAATAATATAATAAAGAGTAAAGTACCATTGAGCCTGAACCTGAAATCATATAATCAATGTTTACTACCTATTTTAAGGGGTTAGAAAATTAATCACTGAATATAAAAATGAAGTAACTTTTTTTGATAACTCTGTGAAGTATTGAAAGGATAATGTTAAGAATTTCTAAACGTGATTGAAAAATTTATAAATGTACAAAAACAAACAAGAGTAATTGATAAAACACCAAATCAAATCGATGAAATAAGTATGGGAATGATATATAACAACAACAAAAAAAACTAGAGATGGACAAAAAGCATTATGGAGTACAAAATAAGAAACAAAAAGTTAACAAGAAAGAGACCCCATCAAAGATATTATAAATCATTGTGAAGGTGAGAGTGAATAAGATTAGCCCTCGACAGGGATATTTATTAAAAAATATTTTTTGATTTTTTGAAATGTGTATAGAATTAAATAAAAAATACATAATTTTTGTTATGTATTATTCGATGGAGTTGTACAGCCCTTAGACGAAAAAAAATCCTTTTTTATTTATATAAAAGAACTATTTTGTTAAAAATACACTCGACCTCTAAAACATTACGACATATTAAACAAAAACATGGTTCAAATGACAAAGTTCGACGCATTACCCCGGAAACATCAACGAACGTAATAAACACGCAACGAAATATGCCGTTTGGCACGTGTATACGATTCGCACGTGCATAAAAGTCAAGTTACTTCCCACTGGTGCGACTGTACGTGTAGTATATTTTATATACGTTATCTGTTATGCAGCCGGAGTAAACTACGCCAGAAACATTTCTTATTAGAACAGGCAAGGTGTGACACTAATTACGAATAAAGTTGACTGTAAAAACTTTTATCAAGCAATCATATAAGCTCGATGCAATCACGCTTATAATTAATACGCGTCTCGACGTGAAACGTTCTTAGATGCTTATATGATTACTGAGACTTTTTAATTTGATTGAGAGTGAGTGAGTCGTTTTATTACTTGCGATCTTAAACCGGTTCGATCTGATAACTCAAACTAATTTATATATAATTACCTGTTTATAACAACGGAGAGAAAATCTCTCTACTGCATTGAGAAGTTTTATCGAAAATCAATTTTTTATTCTACCAAAAATTAAATTATTATTATTTTTTAATGATATATGGAAAAAGGAATGCCAATTCTTTTAATAATATATTATTGACAACTTATACAAATATATTATAATAAAATAAGTAATACCCTGAGCTACTAACAACAGTATCTTAAATTTGAATCGAAATTTAAACTTTAGACAACCATTAAATATATAATTAAAAATTTATAGATCTTAAATATTACATTTTGTAAATTAACAATTTTTAATACAACCACTTAAATACATTGACATTTGTATAAAATATTTTTTAAGCAAATATTATGGTTTTTAATAGTTTTTTTTATAAACAGTAATAGTTATTTGATTTTCATGAGCTTTTAGACACTTAAATTCTAAAAATATAAAAAAGCATCAAAAAACTTCTAATTTCAGAAGATATTTTAAAAATCATAAAATGGAATTTTTGGGTTAAAAAAATTAAAAAAATATATTTTAATTTCGTTTTAAAACCAGAATTTTTATTTATATGTATAACGTTTAAAAAAATATAAGTTTTTTATATTTTTACTATTTATACGTTTTTATTAATAATTTTAAGACAAATTCGACCAAACATCTATTCTGGACACGTGTTGGAAGTGAGTGAAGTTAATCAACGGATATGTACATACAATCACATTTCCACCCTCTTATTTGTTTTAACATTGAAGTCCATTACTGAAACACTGGATCTCCAACATCCCTCGCTTACACAAACTGAAGGGTGGAACTTAATAAGGGCCGTAAGGTCAATCACAACGTATCAAAACAATTCATAAAGGAAACACATGTGTGAATCTTATGAAATGTGCTTCAATGGACAATTCGCAAGTTCCGACACAATATAAAATATTTCATATTTATATATATATATATATATATATATAGAAAAAAATATTTTTTTATCAGATTTATATATTTCCTACACACGTAAGGATTTAATTACATTACAAGAATTTTGAACAAAAAGTGCATTTTTTTCTCATCATTAAAACGTATATGAATTATATAATACGACAAAAAATATTTTATTAGTTTTAAGAAATGAATTTAATTAATTAGCAAAACGACATTGAATGCATATGGAAATGTATGTTAAATTAAATTTTATATTAAAATAACTCGTACTAAAGAACTAAAAAGAATGAATGAAGAACAAATTTCCATAATATTAATTATAGTAGAATTTACTATAGTCGCGTTGGTTTATTTTCCTTAAAGTAAAATTAATGAATATGTATGTTGATGATAATTAAAAGTACATGTAACAAATTTCAAACTAAATATACATTAAATGGTGTTCTATTCAAATACAATATTAATGTAATAAAATTCAAAAAATCCATAATGTTTAAATAATTCCCATGTATGAAAACTGAATATCAATTACAATTTTTATATAAATACTATTTAAAAAATAAAAATATAAGAAAATTGATTTTCTATTATCAATTTTTACTAGAAACTTAAGATAAACGAATTCGTTTTAATTAATTTAAAAAATATTTAATTGGATAATTATCATTCTATACAAAAAAAATTGTGACATAATGTGAACATTTCATTTCTTAACTTTTCTGAAGTTGTTTGAGAATTATCGAAGTAGAGATTTTATTAAATATTAAATTAACAAAAAAAATATTGAGGAAAAATAAATAAATTTTCAGGTATAGATTTTCAAACAGATTTTCGACCAAAATAAATTTTAATTGTGTTAGCATTCGAATGAAATACACATTAAACCATAAATCTATAATAAAGCTTTTTAAAGCAGACGCATTAAAGCTTTTTAAATATTTTGTTTTTCATAACTTAGTGACATTGTTAAATAGAAACAAGTTCAAGCGTCGACGAACCTTGCTGGTAGTTAAAAACAAGAAATAAATTACTTATGGATCTTAAAAGTTATATACAGAAGAAGATAATAAAAATTAAAGTGACTAGCATATGTAAATTAAAATATAAATTTTTTATCAATGTAACAAATAAATAAAATAGAATATTTTAATATATAATTAAATAATATTTTTTATGGACACTAATAAAAAAATATTTTTTATGTATAAATATATTACATATTTATAAATTATCAGATATGTATAATAAAATTAAATAAGATATAAAATTTCCTGAATATTATAAAATATTTTTTATGAATAAATTCAAATTAAAAAAAATATTTAAATAATAAAATATTGACTAACCTCGATATTTTGTTGAACAGGGTTGTATAAAATTAATAATCAGTGAATTTCATTTGAGTTCTGTAACAAAAAACATAAACAAATTAGTTTTTGCATACACAACAAAATATTATAAACATTTACATGCAAACACATTTAATAATCAATTAAATATTTCTACAGAATACTGTGAATTAATTATAGTGCTAAAGTGATATTCACTTCAATGCAAATGTTACTATTTACTTATTTACAATTATTACAAGTAATGTATATAAGTGATTTTTAATTTTTTCTACTTATTAACAATCATTTATAAATTATGTACATAGTTGATTATTGATTTTTGTTTTGAATCCAAACATAAGAAGAAAGGAATTTAAAATAAGAATATGGAGAAAATAGAATATCAAGACAGATCAAAACGAAAAATATCAAAAATCGAAAAAAATTACAATTATTATTAAAAAAAAAAATGTATTTAAAAGAGATTATAAATATTTGTGCCTTTATATATAAAATAATACGAAAATTATGAACACATTCATATATGTTAAATGAATAAAGCAGCGATTTTGAAAGGCCATATTAATCATGTAATTTGTAATACACAAAAAACACATATTAATGTATGAATCATCGTTCATTCATTCGACCAATCAGTATTGGAAACCCATTAATTAGATAATTAATTAGCAATGAATATATTGTATTGACATCTAACACCTGACTCTTATTTACACGCGGATCGATAGCAATAAACAAACTTTACATTAGGTTAATGCGAAAAAGACTTAATGATTAACGTTTATGTTTTACATATGTAATTCATACACTCTTTTATATATATATATATATATATATATATATATATATATATATATATATATATATATATGAATATAAAAAAAATTAAAAACATATGACATCATCGTTTTAAAGCTTTTTCGTGTTACAGCCATTAGTTCTTTTACTTCACATTTCGTTTTATATTAAGCATTAAATTAAGGAAGTAATACTTGCTTTTTATATGACCACTTAAAAATAGACATTTTATCAAATTTATTCGAAATTGTGTACGAATCGTATTCAACATGTGGTTAAAATGTCAATAAATTTTATACAAACGATATGAAAAATTATTTCGATACAAATTTTAACGTTGAAAGAATTCCTTGAATGATTCATTGATAAAATGATTTCGTGTTACTTCGATTCGAGTATTTGATTTGAAGAATTTTTTTTATTTGCTACCATTAACTGATTTATAAGATATTATTCCATTATATATATATATATATATATATATATATATATATATATATATAAAATCAACATTTTTTATCCACTGATAGATAAAAGCCTCTCTCAAAACTTTCCACTTCGACTAATTCAATGCTTTTCTCTTCCAGTCTATCTCGATATTTTGTTACATCTCTGTCTCATTTATCAATGGATCTTTTCCTGGGCTTTTTTGTATATCAAGATTCCCAATCAATAATTTCCTTTATACATCGGTAGTTTTCTCTTCTTGCTATATTTCTTTTTAATATACTTGATTCTCTTTCTATCTTCATGTATTATTTCTAACATGAATCTTTGTGTTATCTGGAGAATTATGGGAAAATTATTCTGATATTCAAGATACATGTTTCAAAGAAATAATTGGGAACAGGTAGAATTCATTGATTAAAAACTTTTCTTTTCAAATGTAGAGGATATTCAACTTCATAATATGTGAATTTCTTCTGAACTGACACTATTTCATTTTTATTCTCCTGTTTACTTCATTTATAAATGTTTTTTTAGTGTTAATGAGTTTTCCTAGATATTTTCTTTCTTTTAGTTTGATTTTAGTTTAATGTGGAAAATTTTTGAACATAATTTTTGTCTTACTAAGGATTTTTAATAAAAATAATTTATTTACTTGCTTTATCCAATTTTTTTAAAATACATCTTGACTTGTCGAGAAAATAAGAATATCCTCAACAAATCTTAAATGATAAAATATTTCATGAAATCCACAATTTAATTTTTAAAATACTTCTTATAATGCAAATATAAATAGTTTTGGTGATATTGCACCACCCTGCCTCAACCCTTCCATAATTTTAAAATTCAATGTTTCTTTATATATTTCTACAGAATATATAGAATTTCTATAAATACTTTTTAGAAGTTCAATATATGTTTTTTCAATTTCTTGATATTTTAAATTATTTAATATCGCTGACGTATTGACTGAGTCAAAAATTTGAAAAAAGATTAACTGAAAATTTTTCTATTTGAGAACTGATTAAGTCAAGAACATGAATTAAAGATTTTTCATATTCATACATCATATATATATATATATATATATATATATATATATATATATATATATATATATACACATACACGTCTCACAAGAGACTGAAGGATCGCAGAAGAAAATAGTAAATGTATGGCTAAACCTTTCAGACTCACTTGAGCCATCCTTTATGTATATAAAATAAAAATTAAGTTATTTTATTAATTAAATGTACTAGTCTTTCAATAAAACAATTAGAGCAAATAAATTCAACTATAAATTAATTTCACTGACGAATTTCTAAATTAATTGCCACGAATTTATTACCCACCACCATTATATTAATATCTCTAATAATATATATATATATATATATATATATATATATATATATATATATATATATATATATACAATATAATAGATTTATACGAAACGCAAATGGAAATGATTTAATTAACAGCGAACAAATCCGTATCAAGACATTCACTATTGATTAGCTGACGCTTTCTTTTTTAATGATTACTCTATCTTAATAAGTCAAGGGTGTGCAAATCAATTCGATTAAAATTTCATTATGAACGTGCAAAGCGGCTGTGTTGGATGGTCGCAAATGCACACCGTCAGTCAGTTAGGTGAATTCCGAATAGTTGGATTCAACTTCAATGGAATTATTTCATTCAATTCAAGATTGCACAGACAAGAATGTAAATTACTCAGTGAAGTGGATTTAAATAATCCCACTCTTTACATTCGCGAATACAAAAATATTTCTTATGGATAGCACGATCTTAAATGTTAATATTGATAACTAGCTACGTTCGTAATGAATTCTTTTGAATGAATTGAGATACTGTCTCAAAGAAAATACAAAAGGTATGAAGAATAAGTGATGAAGTCGACGTGTGGATTTTTTACTTAACGTTTAGTTCACTTAAAAATATTTTTCCATCTCTGAAATGTTTTTCTACAAACTGTTTAAATTAAATGCAAAAACATTATATATATATATATATATATATATATATATATATATATATAATGAGTGTGTTTATATTACAAATAAATAATACAAATATGTGCAAATTTGTAACTTTTTAACATTTTGTTTGCTATTATATTTAAATCTATTCGCTATGTTAGGTATAATCACAAAGCATAAAAATACCACATAGTTTTTTTTATAACCACTGCGTTAGTAATTTGATACTAGTACTAATTACAATAATTATCATTATTACCATACAATATAATTAATATTACATACCTGTACAATTCTGAATTTAATTACATTTATTCTCTCTATTATTAAATTAAAATGTACAAGTTAGTATACAACATACTGAAAAGAACTAAAATGTCTCTCCTAATTGAATGTCAGAATATAATGTTTTTTATCTCAAAAATAAATTTATATATAAACACGTTTTCAGAATGCAGGATGTAAATAAATACAAATATATTCAGTTATAAAAACATGTGTAAAAATTTAATTTTTGTAACTATAAAATAATGATTTTAGATTAATTAATATTTTTAGATTATTTCATTTAAAAAATTAAATAAAAAGAACGATTTTTAGTTTAATATGAAACAAAAAAATAATTAATTCAGAAATAAATAATATTTTAAATACTGTAGCGTTACACATATGACTATTTTATTCCCATTGAAGTAATTAACCTAAATAATAAATTTTATTCCAGACTAAATATTCATTCTGTTTATAAAAATAATGTAATTAAATACTATAGTTCTACAATTATACAATTTTATGTTTTACGTTATTTAAAAACATGATAAATTTTTCTAGTTCTATAAAAAATGAAACAAAGTGCAAATTTTTAAATATGTTAATATAGTATACTAAATTATGCCAATTTTTTTGAAAATTGCATAATTTAGAAAAATCATATTTGATTTAATAAAATTATGAAAATAATTGATATAAATAAATTATTTATCTTTTCTACTTTTCATTAAATTAACTTGGATTTGAAAAAAAAATATTATTTTGATTTCAATCCATTTATAAATTAAATATAAATATTGTCTGATATTAAAGAATTAATTAACAAATATTTATTTTTCAAAAAAATATGTTTTTGCATGTTAAATACTTTTATTAAAAAAGTTGATGAATAACAACAAATTTTGTAGAAATAACAACAAAAAAATCCCTCAGATAAAAAAATCAGTGACATTCTAATTTGTTTAAATATATAAAAATAGGAAATAATCAATTATTACATTTGGTATGGTAATTTATTTATTAAAAAAGTATTTTTTATACTTGTCAAAAATGAAAATAGTTACAAACAATATTATTTGAAAATAAAACGAAAATATTTTTACTAACAGCGTTTATAAATATTAATAAAATTTTATCTGTATGTTTCTTAGTTATTTAATTTTATTATTTTTGTATTTATTTCATTTCTATTTATTTCTTTATTGTTTTATTTATTTTTTATTTTTATAACATACAATGTTAATTTATTATTTTTATTGAATGGAAAATAAATATTTTTATTTTTATTTCATTTTAAATTTATGAATTTTACTCGAAAAATAACATTTTAATTTTATATTTAATAATACATACAAATATATATATATATATATATATATATATATATATATCATCATTAGCAGCAGCAAACCCTCTCAACCCACTGTTGGATGAAGGTTTCTCCCAAAATTTTCTATAGCGATCCAATGACTTTTTCTTTCAACATATATATATATATATATATATATATATATATATATATATATATATATATATATATATATATATATATATATAACAAATGGATTTATAAACGTTTAAGATTATACGTTTCAACCGAAATTTCTGAAGCTAAACTGTTCTAAGTAAATCGTCAATACACACATCGTAGTTGTATGAAAAAAGAAGGATCTGTTAATTCACCAAAACAGAATTATCCGCGAAAAACAGTGACTAATGATGCACTGGATGAAATTCGACGTTCAGTTACCCACAGCCCACAGCGTTGAAACGCCAAATGGAGTTCACGAGATTTTCGCATGACTAAAAAGTTTCTCTTCGGTATATATTATATAGAATACGTATTATACAACACAAATTTTTTCCTACGCTGCAATTAATTCTGAATCTGACATATCTTACATACATGTAATATGTATTAGAATATATTTCGATAGATTTGTTTTTTTAGTTAATTTATTTTTCTATGTGTACATAATTATAATTAAAATTCTATTCATTTTAATATAACAACGATGTTATTCAAGAATCACTCTTGTAGAAAATCTAATAATTATTCATTCATATGAGAAATATAAACATACAATTCAACAATAGCTACCGATTTACAATAGTTTTTACAAAATACGTACAAATCTACAAGTTTCCGTATAATTTATCATCGTCAAGAGTATTAACCTGCATGTATTGAATATACAAGTTAATACTCTTGACAAAGACATATTGTGTAAAAATCAATTGTGTCAAACACGCGTCTTCTTATGAAAACAGTGTAATTTTTCTTACTCTGTAATTAATTTTGGTGTCATTCTTGACATACATAAAGTACTAGTCATTAAAGAGATTCCAGTGTAAGATTATATGTTTACAAAAAGATTTTTTTCTAAACCATAAATCTAACGTATGTATTTGGTTAATAACAAAAAAATATATAAAAGAAAAATCAATATGACATTTGTAGGGAAAAATATTCAGAATAATTTTTACTTACATTAGAGATAATTTTTTAAAAATAGTTTTTAAATGAAATTATCGTTTAAACAAAACTTTATATTTGATATGAGAAAATAAATTTTAATGTGTATCTTAAAAAATAAAACTATTCCTCATTTTCTGATGTTTTTTTAAAAAATAAGAAAAATATGGAAAAATGATATTTTATTTTTCAACATTGATTTAAATTAAAATTAATATAATTAATTTTAAAAAGAAACGAATGAATGAATCACTACCCTAATATGACAAAATGTTTAATAATGACATATTTGGCTTATGAATGTTACAAAAAATCCAAGGACATTAATCAAATTTTTATTGTCTAATAAAATATTTCCACATCATTAAACAGAAAAAGGAAATGCTCTATTTTTATACACCAGTACACTTCAAATATGAAGATATAACAAACTATCTAATATTATATCTAGGATAACTCTCATTAACACTATTCAAACATTATTATATGAAGTGAACAAGAGAATAAAAAATCAATGGTATTAATTCGAAATAAAATCTCATATAAGTCGATATTTTTTTAAGTTTAAAGAAAAAATCAATGATTCTACCGGTTCTCACTTATGGTAGTGAAAAATTGAACAAATTTCAAAATAATTCAGCAATTTCAGATAACACGAAGAAGTAAGAGAAGATGATTGTTAGGAATAACATTTAGAGATAGAAAGAAAAACTGTAGATTAAAAAGAAAGTCAAAGATACATATTTCATAATAAAATGAAAATTTTAAAGAAATGATGTGTCATATATAAAAAAGAGAAAAGAATTGATGAACAAAAGGGATTATTAATTGAGAACTTAGAGATATAGAAAGGCACAAGAAGAAACCCATAGATAAATAAAACAGAAATATAAAAAAAATCCTTAAAATGGAATGATAGATAAAAGCATTGAATTGTTCGAAATGGAAATTTTTGGGAGAAATCTTCATCCAATAATTAATTTTTATTAGTTTCTTCTATATTTGAAAATTTTGAATATGTATTCTAAATTACAAATTTGGATTGAAATATCTAATATATATCTTCAAGTAATAAACTCTTCACCAATTATTCTCAGAATGTAATAAATATTATAAATTGAATATACAATTGAAATTTTATTGTTCTTTAAATGTAAATAAATAATTATATTTAAAAGAGTAAATTAATTTTTCTACTCTAAATTGTCAAATAAATTTTGTGTTAATTAATTAATTACCTTGATTTCGACCTATATTTTTAATATTATATTTTCATATAATGTTTTTATTTAAAATAAAATTTAACTTATTTGTGTTTTATTAATTTCATGAACAGAGATTAACAATTATTTGAATTACGACCTATATTTTTTAATTGTTATAATTGAATTTTCGAATAATATTGCTGATCAAAATGAAAATTAATTTATTTAATTTCTGTACTTTTATTAATTCTGTAAACAAATGATCAACAAAAATTATTTTTTGAAATGTCAATGTAATTAATTTTAATTAATAAAAGTTATTAATATGAAAATAAATGTAATATTGAATTCCTATTTGAAAAACAAATACGAAGAATTCATCGAAAATTGATTTAATGAGTACATTTTTTTGTGGTTGAATTGAAAATGTACTCCACAAGGGATAATGAGCACACATTATCTCCCGTTGACACTTTACCAATTCGAAACAAGATATCCGTAGATCGAATCACCTAACGACAAATCCACACCCAACTTATTCTAAAACAAAATCGTGTTTGAATCATGCACCGATTGACCTAATAATAAATCTGAAACGCGCGCAACAAGACCGCGTTTAACAAACCACTAATAATCTATCGTTTTGGTTTCACACAAACGACATGCACAGTCATTTACGGTCGGATATACCGCCCGTGTAGTCGTTCTCGCACGGGAAATGAAACTTGTTATCAGCAAATTGTCATTACGCGGCGAACTTGTTCAAGTCGATTGTATAACTTTTCCAATAATCCTAACTCACTTCTTCAAGTTCAAGATAAGCATCGCGGCTCGAAGACTATCAAATATCAGAGCTACATCAATCGTTCGATTCGGGTAGAAAAAGGAAACGGCTATGAAGTACGAGATAGGCTTCGTATATGAATGTTATGTATGTGTGTGTGTGATGTGTGTACGTGTTTGTCTGTTTTTTTGTACGCTTGGATCACTCGAGGTATCCATACGGATCTCCTCTTTAACAGACTGTATTTTAAACTTATTGAGATGTTTATCAGATATATTGAAGGAGGTTCAGTGTAGTAAGAGATACCTTTTACCTACAGATTTACACGAAATTACATATAATATTACAAGGCACGTATATGTATAATTGATAATTAAACTTAAATGTTTAACAAAGTATACAGTTTCTCTTGTTATAAACAACGATTATTATTTTATTCATGTCATAAAAGTACTTATTATTCAGTGAACTCTCAAGAGAATTAAACTGAAACTAACAATACTCTAAGATTATTCAAATAGATTACAGAAATTGATAACAAGAAAACTATTTTAATAGTATTTTAAATTACTTGTTTATTTAAAAGTACGTTTATTAAATTAGAAATACTTTTTTAATTTATTTCCCTTTTAATATCAATATTTTTCAATTAATATTCAACTCAAGCATCGATTAACCTTCTACAAAAGCAGATTGCTTAAATTAATGAAGAAAAAAAGACAGGTGTTAAAATACATAAATTTTGACATACTTATAAATATTTAAATACGTTTTCTTGATTATAAAACTATGTTTTATAATAAATGAATATATTTCATAAAAGTAAATAAGTTTTATAAATCAGAAAATTGTTTAAATACAAAAAATATTTTAAATCGTAAAATACTGAAAATTGAATTATTTGTGTAATAAAAAATAAAAACTTTTAATGAACATATTATTACTTGGAAAAAAATAACGAATTATTCAATATACAAAAAGTTTATTAATTTAAATATTTATTTATATAAAAATAAATTACTACCAAATTAAATCTTATATATAAAATAACATTATTTTATCTACTTTTTTTCGATCAATAAACTTGACATTATTCCAAAGTCATCGTTTTATCTATAAACAAATACCTGTAAATAATTACCTTGTTATTTAAACAATGAATCAAGTATATATTGTCAACATATGTTTTTTCAAAGTAAATTGACATTAAAACACTTCTAAAGCAATTACAGAATTAAAACAAACAGAAACGAAGACTACACGTAATATAAAACTAGAATTTAAAAAAAAAAATTCTTACGACTTACGATAATTGGACAATGTCAAATATCTGTCTTAGTTTTTAACAGTGTGTGTGTGTGTTTTTTTAGATAATTACATGCTGCTGTTATTTTAGATCTTTTCAACGAAAACTGTAGTTTTATTAATTGTCAGGTATTCAGATTTTAAATAAATGGATACGTAGAAACAACGTTGCCAGTTATTATAACAAAATAGATTTACAAAAGTACAGATTGTTTAATAGATAATATAATTAATTGTATTTTTCTGTAAATCTCAATATGAAAAAAAATGATCATGTTTATTCAAGATTAATTTAGAAATATTTCAAGAAGTACATTTCATAAAATGTACAACTTTTAAATGAGTTTTCAGAAAAAGTAATATAATTTTATTTAAATTAAATCTAAACAATTTTATCGAATATTTTTAATACTGGTACATGAAAAAAAATTAATCCAACTATTATTTTGTATATATTTTATATTAATCCACTTATAAGTTTTTAACTTTTATAATGTATTTTAACAATATTTTATCTTGAATGCTCGTTAAACCATATTTTCCCCTTTTAATCAAATTTATCATTTGTATAAATTAGAAAACTAAAAATTGAAAATTAATTAATTACAAATAAAAACTTATACATTTCAAAAAAAAAAAATGAGAAGATCCAAAAAAATATGAATAAATTTTTATTATAAATTTTTCAAATACTTAAGAGAATTTAAAAGATTTTATTTCTATTTTAATAAGTAATTTTCTTGAGTTTTATACACACACACACATATATATATATACATATATATATATATATATATATATATATATATATATATATATAAATGTTAATTAAGGGATGGAACATTTTATAATATTGAAAAGATTAAATATATTCAGAATAAAAAAATAATTTAAAATACTGCATCTTACCTTTAGATATTTTTAAATAAATTAACGTAAGATGTTATTTAATATACTCTTTACTCTCTTATAATTAAGCTCATATAACTAAAAACGTAGATTTTTATGAAATATACCGTATTAGTAACATTTACAATTTTAAAATACAGGATATCTTAATGAGTATTTAATTTAAAAAGTCATTTTAAAATTCTCTTTTAGATAAAATCCGAACGAACATCCGAGTTTTATTTAACATCTTTTAAATAATAAATATTTTATAAAACATAAATAATTTTCTCTCCTGATTTCTTGAAAATTTAAATAAATTATTAAGTAAAGGATTTCGTCTAAATTATTACCAACTTTATATATATATATATATATATATATATATATATATATATATATATATATAAATACATGTATGTATATACAGGTTCGAAGTTGAAGTCATTAAACAAATGTATAGTGAACTCGAATGTGATTATAATGTCAAAATAAATTATTTGTTTGCTGGGAAGTGATTTTGTGTAAAATATTGAAACATTATATTCGACGTTAGCGTCATTATAAGCTAATCTAAACATAATTGCAGAATATTATACATAATTTCAACGATACTCAAGAGCTTAATATTGTCGTTAGTGTGGTGATTGACTTGATATATTTTATTTTTAAAAAAAATCTAAACTTTAATTTGTAACCATAAACTTACGATTTATTTTTCAACGATTTTATATATAGATTATGTTTTATATAAAAATTAAGCACAACTTAATCGTTTTTTTATAAAATGTATATATATATATATATAGTCTTTTTTGTAAAAAAAAATTTCATTTGAAAATTTATAAAAATATATATGTCTATATGTGTCAGTAATTTTACTAAATTTTTGATTCTAAGTAAATATATATATATATATATATATATATATATATATATATATATATATATATATAGAGAGAGAGAGAGAGAGAGAGAGAATTATCTAAATGTGAAGCCCAGATTTGTGTTTTATTAAAAAAACATGTATATAGGGTGGTATATGAGGAAACATGTGTATAGTTTCTTTTATTTCCTTTTAATAAAACACAAATCTAAGCGACATATTTGCATGATCCTATATACTCGTATACATATAACAAATTACATTTATACTAGAAATTTTATAGCTGTATAGAAACGAAAAGGTATTTATTTAACAAAGAAAACGACTAGTTTAAATATTTCTAACAAATTGTTTTAAACAATCAGTTAGATTTTTTTCTATTACATTTTTTATATGATCACCAATTTTCAATTTTTTTGTCATAGTTACTCTTTTTTAAATTCTTTTAATTGATTTTTATATAAATTTTTAGTGAGTACTCAAGCAATTTCCATTATTTTTCAGACATTAAAATAAAATTAGTGTGTGTATAAATACATATAATATATTGATTAAAAGTTTTCAAAAGAAATGAAAGTTTTTTTTAATTTTATTAAAATTTTAATTGGCTATTGATTTATAGTTTTAATTGATATTATATAATCATAGATAAAAATTAATGCAAACTAGATACATATAGAAATAATGTGAATTTTTTAATATTTAATAATATAGAAATGTTGAATTAAAATATGTATATTATTTATTCAAGTATATTTATTTTTTTGAAATATTTATTTTTCGACCATTGAATTTTTTTCTTACTCTCTCTCTCTCTCTCTCTCTTTATATATATATATATATATATATATATATATATATATATATAACAGAACAATCAAGTACTTATGAAGTATATTTGATAAACATAAAGTGGGAGAAGAAAACTGAAAACAAAGATCAACAAAAGAAATGAATGGCTATATCGATATAGAGAAAAAAATAATTTCCGAGTTAGTATTTTTTTTATATATACAAAATTTACTATTTCATCAATAAATGATCAATAAAAAATATTTCTATATCCATTCACTATAATATATGATAAAGTAGGAACCAATTTATACACATTAATATATTTTTTAAAAAAATACAGTAATTTAAAAATAATGTTATTTTTTCTATTTTAAAATCAAAATTTAAATATTAGTTATTTTTAAAACAAGATGATTTTATTTTTAATCTATTATATATATATATATATATATATATATATATATATATATATATAATTGATTGTATGAATACATCATATGTATTGAGAACATGCGAGCTTTTAATGAATATTTGGCAGTGTTCCTATCTTGAGTTCAATCTACGAAAACCACTGATTATCAGTCTGTATTTCTACAGTTTTAATTAAAACTCGAAACAGTCAGGTTATGTTATAATACCCTTCTGACTATGGTAGTTGACCGACCTTTCTTCTAACACACATATAACCGACATTTTGTATTCAATATTTACATGTTTTTGGCAAACATTTTATCGTACGAAATTACATGGCTTATTATTAGAATTGATAACAACATTTATATTTTTTTTAGAAAAAAAACGAATAAAAATATAAAATACGGCCGCAGTTTGGCAAACATGCCAGATACATGCGCATATTTATAAATTTTATGTGTTATTTATTTATTTTCCTTCACTGCATATATATTACGACAAGGAACAAGAGATATATGTAAATTATACCAATATATTAAAATTATTTGCTGTAAGTCTGGCAACAGAGCGTGCATTAAACGATGAAGTGCGAGAGCGTCTCATAAAACTATTTTAAAACTGGACCACCAGCATGTGTGACATTTATGTAGTACGACGAATAAATCCCGAATAATTCGAAGAAAAGATCAACATGATGGCTGTGCGTGACAAGACCACCTCATCAATCACAATCAAGCGAGTCGGAAAGCGCGACTCATGAACTCGCAATGATTTGAAAATGTGATACAGTGGCATAAATGTCAACTCAATAAGAATTAAGTCATTTTATTGATTCATTATATAGGAAACATGTAACGATGTGTAACGTAGTCTCTTTTGTACATTCCATAATGTGTGTACAGTGCTGTTGTGTACATTAAATTATTCAAATTGAATGTAAACAAACATCTTGTTTGGAGAGGAAACTTGTCTGAGAAACTCTTTTTTCAAACATTAATTACTGATGTTGAACAAATATAATTTATATCTCGTTACATTCTATCTAGAAATGAGCTAATAAACTTATGTTATTTACGAAAAAATATATAGTTCTTTCAAAAAATAAATTAACAATGTTAAAATATTGATTTCGGTAAAAATTTTAATCAAACTCACAAAGAAATTATTTTATTTAATAATTATTTTCGTAACAGAAATAGAAATTTATAAAATGAATAAAAATACAATTGCTAAATAAGAAAATCTATTTCAAAATTTTCAAAATAATATAAAAATTTCATAATATCTATTTTCAAAATAATATAAACACTGAATTCTGTTTCCCAACAAACAATCTAATATGTAAAAGAAATATTTAGTGGCCATAAAATAATTATTTATGGAAGAATGAATCTAGTAATTACGTAATTACATTAAAGTATTTATCATTTGTAACGAATACTAAAAAATTAAAATAGTTTATATCAGGTTTTTTAAAAGAAATTCTTTTCAATTTAACAACTTTTTATTGAAACATTTCTGTTATTAAAAAAAATAATTTTTGTTTATTCTTTTAAAGAACTGTATGATGAAAAATAATTTTATTTTGTTAAAAAAATAATATAACTGTAATTTAGTTACTATATATTTGGAAATGTGACGAATTCACTATCATAGAAAAAAAGATACAATAAATAATTATTGAACACTTTTTAATATCTTGTGTTATTGGAGCGATTATTTTTGTAAAAGAGAAAAAATTAGTTATTTATACCAAAAAGAATTTCAATCAATTTAGAAAGAGCAGTTGAAATAAAAAAAATATTTTCTATTTGAAAAGAAAATATTAAAATTAATTTTCAATATGAACTGTAAAATTTGTTTAATGTCATATTTATAAATAAATTTATATTTATATATATATATATATATATATATATATATATATATATAAAATAAAATATTAATATTATTGCAAAAATATTTTTAAAAAGCAATAAAATAATTTTATTCATCTTTTATTATTTTTTCAGTATTGAAAGTATATCTATTAATTAATAATTATAATTAGAAAAAATATAAAAAACACTATTTACATAAGTACTTAATTTAATATTTACGAGTAACAAACTTTACACAAAGTATAAAGTTTTTTAATTTATAAATTAATTATAAAATATGAACTCACTAGTCTAACAGAAAATAAAATTTCATTTTTAATTATACAAAAGAGACTCTTTGTATAAAGATATCTAATTAATTAATATTTAAATAATTAATAAGTAAAAAAATAACATACTAATATTTTTTTAAAAAAATATTGTATACAAATATGACAAAATATTAATCATATTTCAATAATAGTTCCTATACTATATTTTACAAAACACCTGCTGATTGACATATCCTTTATAAATTTTTTTCACAGCATTTATAAATTACTAATACAAATTACGTATTGTTCATAACTGGAAGATTCGCATCAATTTAGCAGAAAATATATTCATTCTGAAAACATCAAAAATAATCTAGTCAAGCAAAATTACGTGAAGAAGATGAATGAAAAACGGAAGTTCGAACACATAAATATATCTAAAACGTTGTGTAGTCAACAAATCTTTCACTCTGGGTATTTATGGCTCATTTTGTTACTTCAAAAGAATGCACACAGTCTCGATACTGAAAATGTAAAGTTCTATTTCGTTTTCATCGAGAATATTTATCATTATTTTTAAAATCGGACAACTACACACACATACATTTATATTTATATTTATAATTATATTTATATATATATATATATATTAAATAGTTTTTAAATGAGAATCAATTTCAAAAATAAATTGATAAATTAAATAAATATTAATTAATAAAAAGTTACACAATTTTCAAATTTATTTAATCAAGAAAACATTCTGATATTTTCTGAAAAGAATTAATTTCCAAGAATATTTCAGTGGTAATTTATCATCTATTTAGTAAATCGTCCAATTCAACTGAGACGAAACACTTATTTCCATAACTTACTTAACTGGATGATTAATCAAAAAATCGAAAGAAAATCCTTGATACAAATAGAACGCGTTTATTATGAAAAACACGTAGATTGATTTCAATCGTGTTTAAGATGAATTCCATTAAATCTTTTCATCCAATTTATGCACACTAATTTTTTACAACGCAAGCACTGCTCTTTATCAATAAATCCGTTGAGCAGAACGAAAATGAATGGATGAAGAAAAGTGTAGTAAGAATTTTATAACTCCACGTGGAAATAAGGTCGATTGTTTCAAAGTTTTTTTTTTAGTAAAAATAATGTTGAATAAAGTTAGAAATTATTTATGTTAAAAAGTAAACGTTAATAAAAAGTTAATTGTTAATAACATATGCACGGTAACTATTAATAAACTAATGGTATTTTTTTTCAAAGTGAAACTAAACCGAATATAAAAACTATCGAAAAAAATAAACATTTTCAATGTACATAAAATGCAAATAAAACATCAAAAAAATATTTCTTTAAAACCACACTGTTTTCACACACCCAATAAAAAGAAAAACATAATTCCCACTGAAGAAAAAAGAACGAATAGTTCTCATTAAACGCAAATAACTTCGACGCCCCCTTAATGTGTATAAATCATAGTATGTCACATCTTTAAAGAGAACACTCGTAACTGTGGAAAAAGTGGTACTGTGTTTCGGAATAAAGACAGTGTATACATGTGAAGGATGCTGTCGAACGCATCGTCTTATTTTATCGACGACACAAATATGATACAAGAAATAACACATAGATATCATTGCGAAATCAGAAACTGTCAAAGAAAACACGCGGATGGTGTGGCTGGCCAGCTTTGAACCGACGCTTGGCAAGTCGAGACGGTTTCGGGCGTCGGCTAACAAGCGCCGTGTCGTGTTGACAGGCGTCGCCGTCTGCATGCTTGTGGCGTTGATGTGTTGACGTTATGACAGAACCGTGTTAAGGAGTTCAGGTATAACAATAAATTATATTTTCTACAAGAAATATACACGATTAAATAATAACATATATTTCAGTTAAAGTAAACAAAAATATCCTGAACATAAAAATAAAATACATTTTTTTTAGATTTCAATTCAAATTAAAATTTTCATCGAAATAATTCCTTGCACTATTTTTTTAAAAAAAGGAAATATTAATAGACACTCCAATTTAAATAAAATATTTTAAAAAATATATTAATTCATAATATTTAAAAAATATCAATATTTGTACATTATTTATATTTGAAAAAATTTAATGCAATTATTTATTTTTGAAGTATTCTAGTACTATTTAATCTTCAATCAATATAAAATTAAAATAGTGATATATGAATGTGCAACCATATAAAATGACTATTAAAATTATAACTTAGTTCAAAAATTAATCTGGTGTATCATCATTAATTTCATATGTGAGTGCGCGTATCACAATCAACATTAGCCTCTTTTTTATTCTCTTCTGGATGAAAACCAATCGAAAAATTTTTCATTTCGACCAATCAATATCTTTCTCTTCTAGTCAATTCTGACAAATATTTTTATATCTCCATCCCATCTATCCATGGGTCCCTTTCTGGACCTTCTTACAATCTAAACTCACAATCAATAACTTCCCTTATTCAAAAGTAATCCTTTTTTGCTATAAAACAGATCCATTTTCATTTAAAATTTCTCAATTTTACTATAAAATCACACACACACATATATATACATATATATATATATATATATATATATATATATATATATATATATATATATATATATATATAAAGAAAATATTTTTCCTCAATATATAAAATCTTGTATATTTTGTAAAAAAGAAATATACGATAAAAGATATTTACTAAACAAATGTATAAAAACTATATATATATAATACTTCAAGTAAGATTTGTTTTTTCTAAATAAATAAATAAAATAAAGTTTTAAAAATATTTTGGTGTTTACATTTATAAGAAAATATTTTTCTCTTTAAAAATATTTCTCATATAAACATTTTTTTTCTATACATACATACATATATATATATATATATATATATATATATATATATATATATATATATATATACGTAGATAGAGATGTAGATAGATAAATAGATATATGTATGAGGGGCTAGACAAAAGTCGACAAAAAAAATGTTGCGAAAAATCGGAAAAAGATCAATTTGCATTTTTATTCGAGTTTTCATGGACATGTAACATTCCCCTCGCATGTATGTGTATGTGTGTATATATATATATATATATATATATATATATATATATATATATATATATATATATATAAAAGATATACTCGAAGATCAAAACTTAGTTTAGATATTTTTAAAATTAATAATTTTCTAAAGATAATATACATACATGTATGTATAATTTCTAGTGAATTGTGTAAACGAAAAAAAATCGATGTATAATTATCGTTAAACGAGACGGTACTGCAAAGTGTAAATAACGACAAGCGCCAGTAGATACATATTTACTTTGAGAGTTTGAAAATTTCGTTCGGAAAGTGTTCAGAACTGAAGTAATTAAGTGCCGCAAGAGATAAACGTATATCTTAATATGCAGATTGTGGACTTTTACCGAAATTGCGTTTACCTCTTCTTGCGTGAAATATCTTATATAATTAACACGGCAAGAATGTTATACTAAATGTTGATGACTTTATGTATCGTCGATATTTTTATTAAACATTTCATTTATTTAATAAAATTTAATTGCATGCTATATATATATATATATATATATATATATATATATATATATATATATAAATACAAATATGTGTATGTAGATTATATAAATTTAACTTCCTTCCATTACATATAATTTGTATATATCATCAAACTAAAAAGAAAAAAAATATAAAACACTAAAAGCACAAATTTTTCTAACAAAAGTTATAATTTTGAAAGGCAAAAAGTAATATACAGACAATGTAAGTTTACAAACTTTTAGATCGCATTAATTATTTATTAATATGTAAACAAATTTTACAACGGATAAAAAAGTAGGTGACTTTTTATGAAAATAGGTTCATATACACTTTTATAGAGTTTCATCATTGAAAGAGATTTATGAGATTTGTTTTAAAATTTAATAAGCACAATTTACACTTAATTTGTAAATACAATAACTAGAAATAATAATTGAAAAAACAATAAACTTATTCTACCCAAAAAAAAATCAAATAATTCCATTTGAAATAAGTGTTTTTAGAAAATATTTTGATTTTTTATAAAAATTTATTCTAAATGCTGATGAAAATCATTGATACATTTTCGCATCCAATAAGGGTGACCTAAATGAGACTAAGTGTTGTAAATATTAATAAGGAGTAAATATATATATATATATATATATATATATATATATATATATATATATATACAAATCTTCAGTTTTACTTGAACAACCCAATACTAACTACTTAATAGTAAAAAATGTGAAATATGTTTTAATAATTTATTTTTAATCTATTAATATAGTCTGACACAATTGTTTTCATAAAATCTTTACAAAAAATTGGATATAATCAGATTTGAAAATTTTTATGATTACTGAAAAAGTACAGTATTTAATTAGACAAATATTAAAATAAAATCAACTAATTCCACTTAATAGAAAAAATAATAAATTTGAGATAAAAGGAAGTTTCAAGTGACATTTAAAAAAATTAACTTTTCTTTTGTAAAATTTATATATATATATATAATATATATATATATATATATATATATATATATATATATATATATGTATGTACTAAAAAGATGAGAATATATTTTAACAAACAAGAAAATTGCAAGATTAAATTATAAGATAATTAAAATCGAGGAAAATATAAGAATAAGATTTTAATAAATTACTTCAAAACGAAAATTTATTTTTTCAATTAAAAACCTGTGTAGATGTAATAAAATGTTTATATTAAAACATTAACAAAATATAATCTTTCTGAAATAAATGGTAACATTTTCAAATAAAAATAACTACTCGAAATATCTTCAACGATAAATAAATTTAATCTCGACATTGAATAGAATTTATTCTATTCATATAAATTCAATTAAGTATACAGAAAACAATAAACAATTTTCATTGACATTATTTCGTGGTTGACGTCACCTCATTGTTTATAAAATGTCAAATCAGATAGCATTAGTATAAACTTGTTAATCCACACAAACCAAATAAGTAAGGCGTATCAATCAGATTTCAAGATAATCCGGTTATAAATGATACCTTTGTACCACACAAGATTCCAGAATCTGGTCTATTTATTTCAATGAGCTAATAAGCCTTTTAACAGACACTTGTAATTAATAAAGGGACCACCTAGAAGCGTAGCAATATATTTATACATAAACATTATGTCGCTTATACATTATACACATTCTTAGTTTGTGAAGTAATTAAACGCATGTAAAAGTTTTCGTATATTTATTATAAAATTAGTTAAATTCCTATACATTTTCAAAGTTGACATTATATATATATATATATATATATATATATATATATATATTTAATGACAAAGGTAAATAAGCCGCAATAAATTAATTATATAATTAAAACTAACATGCTGTAACGATAGGTATGAAAGATATATTATTTGCGTGTAGAAAATACTTATTCTCATTTATAACTGTTACAAATTGAAAAACACGAGAAAATATTTAAATATCACGTAAATCAGTAATTTCATAATAAATTTGTCCTTTCATATAATTTCACTAATAAATCTCTTTAAACAAATTACCAAATTATTTAAATTATCCAAAATCGACTTTCATATTAACGAATAAAATTTGAATAAAAAAAACGTCATTTAAATCGATATTATTTCTTAATTGTCTAATAAATTGATTAAATGGTTAATATGAAATGTCTGAAAATAAAAAATACCTTTGAAAAATCTAAATAGAGAGAATAAATGTGACTACTATGGAATATTTTTTTTTCAGTACTCACAATGCCAATTCCCATTTCCATATTCATTACATCGTCTCTTTTCATAGTTTCTTTTAGGTTATTCAAAGAATCCCCTACGCTTTTTTTAGCTTTTAATAAGCTGATTGCTTCGGGTTCTTTGAGTTATGCGTTTGAGTTTCATTTTAAAAATTGTTGAATGAATCACTTTTGTTAACATTCAAAAAGTTTTATGTGCCTGCATATGTATATCATTATTTACATCTAAGTATAGACATTATTTCCTATTCGTGACTTTTTGAAAAAAACATATAGTCAAAAAATAACTTTTATATAATAGATTCTTAAATAAATATTAAAAATATAAAACAATTTATTGAATATTTTTAAAACGAAATATAAATTACTCCATCTATATTAAACATTAAAATATAATTTCGTAACAAATGATCCATAATATGTAATACTTTCGTATAACAGGTTCGTGTTCCGCAAGTATTTATCAAATTTATAAACAAGTTTTTATAAAAGAAATTTATATTGTTAATTTAAAAACAAGTTGAATTAATACATCAAATTAATAGGCTATTTTTTTAAAAAAAACAAGTATATAAAAATTACATATAATAAATTATAATTTTAATCAATATTTAATTGTTTTCTATTTCAATTATAAAAATCTGATATTACAAAATATTTTTTGTATATGTAAAAAATTAAATAAAAAATTATTTTGGAATATTATAAATCTATTTATGATATAATTATCAAATGTGACAATTTAATCATAGATGTATAATTGATGTAACTTCAGTTATATTTTGCTAATTTTTAGAAACATGAAATTCAATAATATATATTATATTTAAATGAAATCATTAAAATAAAAAAAACATTGCTATTATTCTATAAAATAATCTATTTTTAATCAAATATAAAATTCCATTAAAATACAATATAAAAATCATACTTTTTTATGAATAAATGCTGATTTAAAATATTGAAAATGTTATATTCTACTGATTGAAATTTCATGTGAAAAACCATAAAATATATTTTTCACCATATATATACTTGTGTGTGTATGTATGTAAATACGAAAATAAACATATATAAATTTATGACATACATCCTGTATCCAATTTTCAAGTTGAACTACCTATAATTATATTTGAGTAGCAATTTAACGAACGGCAATAAAAAATTCAAAAATTGTAACGCGATCGGCATAACAAAGTATATTACAGTTAAATCAGTTACCACAAAATAAATTCAAGGTCGACGTTGTTATCGACGGTGACTTGAAAGTGAAATAAGCTCAAATAAAACCATTAAAAAACGAAGGTGTAAAAATGTGAGAGTTTTGAAGTCGGCGTTATGTCAATCGATATGGATAAAAAAAACTGGCTGGCTTGTAACGTTTGATGTTTAGTCAAAGATTACAATGAGATGATAGTTTTTGATGGGGTTTCTCGTTGCTTTTATGTTAAGGAATTTATGATAATAGTATAGATAATGAGAGACGTAAATTTTTGTATACATACAAAGAGTATTAAGAATGACTAACATGAAAATAATTTTTAACATATCTATTTTAAAAAATCAATTTCAATAGTCAAATCATTTTAAAATTGTTTATTTTCACTTCTATATATTTTTTAAGTAGTTACTTTAAAAGATTTTTAAGTCATTTTTTTGTTATATCTCGTCATAATTTTAACAACTGAATAGTTTTTCAAAATATCAAATAAAATATTGGTAAGCTTAATTTATTTCTAATTAAATTATTTGATAATGGTATAAGTGAAGAATATTAAATATTTAAGTCATTAATTTTGTATTTTTTTATAATTAAAACGATTTCAATATAGACAAAATAATAAATAGAAAATCACATTTTATAGATTAAATTTAACGAAAATTCCATTGAAAAATAAATAAAAATAATTTTATTACGAATATTTGAATTTGAATTTCAATTTAATAATAATTTTTACCTTTCTATCTATCAGAATTTCAAAAAAAATCGACCAGCATACACAGCATATTCAAATCGAACAGCCTTTGTAAACGATCTGAAATAAAAACAATGATTTAAGTTTGAAAAACAAGTAAACTAAATTATTTCTGATATACTAAAAAAAACTTCTAAGTCTATTCAAACAACTCTATTAGTTGTAACAAGGAATAAGTGAAATATCAGCTTTTCTCTGAGAAAAAAATGTGTATTCAGTATAACTGATGGTAACTTTCAGTCTTTATCACGAGTCATTTCCTCTATTTGTTGTCTGTCGCTGCCTTATTTTCCTATTTACGACAGAACGTAAGATGAGCTCGACAGATACTACTTGTTGATCGAATTGAACGATAATGATAGTAATAAAAATAATTATGTCGATTTTCGGGATATATTTCATGATATGTTTTTACAAACAAAAAATATGAAACGTTTATAAAGTCGTAAACTAGTAACAATAAATATTTCACTTAAAATTTATATCCAAGAAATGATAAATATATTTTTTTAAAAAATGATATTTAAAATATTAAATAAATCAAAATAATTACATTCTTATTATGACCAGTATTTATCTTCTACATACATTTTATTTATTTTATACTTTAAAACCAAAAAAATATTATTGTATTTTTCACAAATAAAAAAATCTAAAACCTATCTGGTTTTATTTGAAATGATCAAATAATAAAATTCAAACCACTGTAAATACACTTTATTTGTGATATAATTAAAGTGTTAAAACGAAGAAAACAATTAAACTGTAAATGATTTCTTCTAAGTATTTTATTTACCTCTTAAACGTTTTATATTTCAATTCAGTATGTAGCTATTTAAAAAGATTGCATACTGACAATATAAAAAAATAACAATTTAACTATTTCTCTGAATAGACACGCACACACAACAAACACAGAGACACTACTTAATTTAATGACGAACGTTAATACAAGCATGAAGATATAAACGAATGAATTATTTATTGCATCCCACAAACATATAATATATAATGTACGTCTATTTCATATTTACAATAAGTTACATATTTTTAATTATAAGAGAATTTTAGTTATGGCATACAATTGTCATAATATATTAGCTGCACCTTTTAAGGTTCATATTTTGTTGTTTATTGGCTTTACAAAGACATGTATCTTTCATTATTAATACACACTCCTTCTTTAATTGCATTTTGTTTTATAATTCAAGATGATTATATACAATAGGTGATTATACAATATTCATTCTCTATTGTAGTTATTCATATTATTGGATGGTTAAAATCTGACTTAACATCATATATATAAACAGAAAATAGATATCAGAAAATGTGTTGGAGACATGTGAAAAAAATAAAAATAGACCAAATATTTTAAATAGTGTTATTAAAAAGTAGTAAACATTTATTGATATATGCTATAAAAACATATTAAAATAACTATACAAATTGTAAATAAAAAAATATAAATGATGTATAAATATATATACATATATCTATATATAGAATCATCCAAATGTGACGCCTAGATTTGCTATTTTTATTTATTAAAAAGAAACATGTATATAAATGGTGTATAAGGAATCATGTGTATAGTTTCTTTTTAATAATACACAAATCTAGACGTCACATTTAGATAATTCTATACATATATATATATATATATATATATATATATATATATATATATATATATATATATATATATATATATATATATATATAGACATACACATATTTTATGATAATAAACACTAAATTATATTAATGTAACTACGGATATTTCGAGACACTGTTTATTTTTTAACCAAAAAACATTAGTTCAACAGGTGGTAACATATAGAAAACTTTTCACATTATTTTATAAAAGTATTTTATACTTTTTTATATATGAATATTTTATATAAAATATAACAATCTTTATACTTGACTTTATATCAAAATAAAGAAAGTAGAATATTTTTATTTAGTTTTATAATCAATAATGTTTCAAATAAAATTAATACAAGTTTATTGACAATGTATATATTGTTAATGTGACAAATTTTACTTCATGAATAAATTAATATTCTAAGGAAAATGAAATTGTTTTCATCAAATTATTTAATCACCACTTAACGGTTATATTTTAATTCATTTAGAATATTTTATGGGAGTGGTAGTAAAAGTTCATTTGGGAAATTAATTTAACCATCATAGAAACTATAATTGTAACAGTGAATTCGAAATAAGCAAAAGTGATATAACATAACAATTAATGAATTAAATATAAATTCATAATTCGAGGAATAGTCTTTTTTTAATTGATTAGATTTAGATTTCTTATTTTAATATTTTTAAAAAATAATAAAAATGTCAAATACACTTAACATACAAAATATATTTATAAAAATAACTCTTCTATTTATTTTTCTTTATTTTTATCTCTACACATGCACACACAAATATATATATATATATATATATATATATATATATATATATATATATATAATTTGTGTAAAAAAATATTCATACATCCTATTTTCTTTCAATAACCACAGTATTTTCTCAAATTCTAAATTTCTTCACACCATTAAAAACAACAAGGAAAACAAATATCATAATCTAAAAAAATTTAATCTAGCATAGTAATTGATTAATTCATTTTATACTGAAATCCCTTGATAAAAAAATATTCATATACTAAAAGTTTTTGTAAATATTGCATATAAATGTGTGTGGCTGTGTAGAGTAAAAGTATATTTATTTGAGTTTATATACATTTTTATAAAAAAAAATACATAAATTAAAAATCCACTAATAATTATCAATTTCATAAAAACCCACATCTTTTAATTATAAAATATTTTATGAAGAGGTGTAAAAATAAATATTTTATATGCATATGTTTGTGTGTGTGTGAATATATATATATATATATGAATATATATATGAATATGAATTTATGTATGAAGGTATAAGACTTGCTTTCAATTTCCAGGAACAAATAAAAGCCAATCTCGTTCCTAATATTTTAGTGTGTTGTCTGAAACGTTCTTGTCGTAACATATAATTTAAAAATAACAAATGATCACTAGCTAGATGATTATTGTATAAATCGTGACTGTTAAATTGTACGAAATAAAATGGAAAGTAACAATCAAAAATGAGATATGCACGATTTTTTTTAAATCTTCTTATACATACATACAAACACACGCACAAATATATATATATATATATATATATATAATACATTTCCTACATTCTTGAAGTTACTCTTAGTTAAAATCCATTCCTAACCTCAAATAAATACAACACTAATATCGTGAGAGGTAAATGCAACATTAAATAATTGTATATAAAATGATATTTACAGAGAAAATTATCGACAAATTACATTAATTAATTAATTCAGAAAAACAAGTAAAATAATTTAACAAGTTTTTTGTGTGGAGGGAAATTTTATTAAAATTTAAATATTTATCTACACAAATTTTTAAAAATATAAATTTGATAATTATTTTTATTCATTTTGAAATGATTATAATCAATCAAAAAGACAATAACAATGCAGAACATCAAACTGACATAAAATACAAAACAATAGATACATAAAAATGTTTCGTAATATAATTTCAAAGCCTCTGTTCCCAACAACTAATTCAATAAATTACTTGTCTACTAGACTATCCAGCATAAGTACTTATCTCGAAATGTAATAAAACAGGTGCATTCGTGCGTAAGTAATATTTACTCGTAAGCTGATTCAACTATAGTTAGTTCTTCAAATTTGATTTAAAAGTGTTTTCATAAAAAAGTATAGTTAATTATTTTTTTGATTTATTTTGAAACTTTTTACTTCGATATCATTTTTAACTTGTATAATTTTTAAATGTATTTCAGTATAAGTAATTATTTTATGATTTTCCTTGGATTACTTACATGGAGTTATTTCTAAGAATATCAAATATAAACGTAAGAAGTGGTTGGAAAAAGTACTCGAATATTCAATCAGATTTAATCTATATATCGATAATTAATGAAACAATAGTACATTTCTAAGAAATTCAATTCCGGTAACCGAAATGATAACCTAAATACTTCAACACAACATCAATCGTCACAAATATAACTGACTTGCTATTGACTCATCAATAATACAAAGCATCTACAGAAATACCAATAGCATCAGTCGTATCACCTCATCTTTTGACGAATGTTTCGCGTATGATTCAATTTCGATCAGTTTTGTTATGAGTCAAAAATCAATATCGAAACACTCATCACGTACATTGATGGAATAACGACAACGTGTTATGAGTCAAAAACCACACGAAATGGAATATCACTCTAGTTCATGGCATTGTGTTTTATGTGTTCACAAATACATACAATATATATATATATATAGTACACACACACACACATTTTTATCGAATTATATATGTTAGTACAGATACAATGAACAAGTTTTTATTTGACTGTTGAAAAATGGATTGTTAAACATTTAATAAAATTAATACTTTAAATTCTGTTTTACATTATATCCTAACAAAAAACCATTAACATTTTCAACTTGCACAACTGAATTTTTATTTCTATAGTTCAACATTTCTTTGTTCAAAACTCAAGTACTTAAATGCTTAATAAGTGCTTTTAATTTTAAATCTGTTTAATATGATACTCAAATAAATTTATTTCTATTAACAAACTTAGATTTTATATTTTCTAAAAGAAATCTCAACTTGTAAATTTAAATCAAGATTAATTAAATAATTTTAATAGAGAAAACAAAAATATATTATTTTTCAATTTTTGTAAAATTTTCTATAATTTATTCATAATCGAATCATAAATAAAATACATCTCTGATTTATTAATAAGTAATCGAAAAAGTCTATCACAAACTAAAAATTAAATTAAAATATCACAAATAATAGACTGGGGAAAATTTAATCTTTTATAGAGATACTTGAGCTTAGAACGATTTTTATTCTAATATTTTTAAATCAGACCTTATTTGGTAAAGTCTTTTAATATTAAATTAAAAAATGGATGATTGTTATTTAAATATTATATTACAAAAAGGGGACAAGTAATATTTTATCAAATAATTTTATTTGAAAAATGATTATTTTTATGAATAATCTAACATCGTTTAATATTCAAAATAAAAGTCGTTAACATTAAAAGTTATATATGATTTCAAACTATGTTAAAATCGACAATATAAAGCAAATATTCCATCCCTGAATTTGTCATTCTATAAACAGGGGAAAACATGATCGTACAAAAACCATTCAGTCTATATTCGCCGTAGTCATCACTAGACTATCATCGTTAACAATTCAATGGCACAAACTAACGACACGACCTCGTATTTACGATCAACGACGAAAATCTTGTCATCAAGATACGGTTATAGTGATGTTTCATTATCATTTCATGTACATCCATTATCCATAATAAACAGAACAGCTTGAAACAACGTTCATATATAAATAAACACACACAAGTTGTACGTTTCAACTATTTGGTTTTTATATTCAGTTCAACATTTTTGTTATTATTTTTTAAAGCGTTTGATATCAATCTTTTTAAATGGAACCTAACACGTATCAAAAATTATTTAATGCACCTGCACCCTATGTTTAATGACCTTAATAACATTGCACCCTATGTTTGAATCATTAATTACGTTGTGGTGTGGTTGATTTCGTCCCTAAAGTATATTACAGTGAAAAATAAATGTATGTAAAATATTTAATGGTTTATCTTCAATGTACGTACAAATACAAACATACACACATATAAATATATATATATATATATATATATATATATATATATATATATATATAAATAAAAATAGGCAGAGAAATGGAGAAAAAGAGAAATATAAATAAACAAGAAGATAAATAGACAGATGGATTGATAGACAAATAGATAGAAAGATACATACACAAATAAATTAAAATAACAAAATAATTTTATAAACAAAAATTCATATTTTTGAAGAAGTTACTGTAAATATAAAAAAATATTTAAATTTTTAAAAAATAGCAACTGATAATAATTTTAAATTTTATATTTATTATAAAACAGATCTTTATTTTCAATTTTTATTTATTGATAAAATTAATAAATTTATTTTAAGATGTATTTTGGTAAAATATCACTATCTTAAATAGTATTAGTTTTCTTATTAAATTCTATAGAGTTTTCCGATAAGAATGTCAAAACTTTTACACTTGATAGCAGCCATGTTTGAATTTTTTCTAAACTCATTTTGACATTTTAACTCAGTATAGTTTAGAAAATTATTATGAAACGTTTAACACTTATTGAAACACAAGTTTAATGAGTCCATTATTTCATAAAATGGACATATTAAATGGCTGTCAAGATCACATGATCTAACTCCATTGGATTATTTTTTGTGAGGTTTATGTGAAATCATTTATTTATGATGATAAACCTCAAACAACAGAAGCATTAAAAATAAACATTGAAAGTGTAATTCATGAAATTGGACCACAATTATGCGAAAGAGTGATTAAAAATTGATCTAATCGAATGCACTATATGTCAAGCGAAGTTGTGGTGGTCATATGAGTGAAATTGTATTCCATCATTAATGCCATAGAATATGTTTTTAAAAAAATAACTAATTTACTTTTTATAATAATTTTTGCTTTATTTCTATTTAAACTTCTGAAGCGCTTATTAAAAAACTCTATATAATTATGCCGTTATTTTTTAATTTTATTTTCAAAAATTATAAAAATAAAATATAGAAACACAAAAAGAATAGATTTGTTTCAAAAATCTTCTTTATCTTTAAAGTTAAAACATATTTATTTAACTGGCCCATTTTAATATTTATAAAAAGATCTATATCTATAAATAAACTATATGTATATACTATATATAAATCACTAACGTTTCAAATCATCAAGTTGTATTATTGTCGACAACTTCGAGCAAATGTATAAACCACAAACAGAGTTAGACTTTGAAGACGGTAGTTCTTGTGACGGTTATCCATGATCCAAAGATTTTTAAAATTATTATTTGTTGACATTTGTTTCTTTAGCTATGATGAAGGTTTAACCGAACTTATGATCTGTTAAATCATTGGTTTTGAACCTAAATCATACCATAGTTCCAGTTAAGAACAAACAAACGTACAAATAGTTTAAACATATATTAATTTTAGTATAATTTAATCACAATGATAAATAATATAATATCATTTAAATAGGTAGAAATAATTATTTCTAAATACTATTTAAATATTTTTAAAGTGAAATATTTTCTAATAAAAAATTCTTATATTTTTTTTATTCAGCGACTGTAAAATAAACATAACATAATTCACATTTTGTCTACATATTTTAAATTTTATTTTGTTAGTTTTAAAATTTAATTATAAAATTTCATAACACTTATAAAAAACGATTTGATTTGTATAGAACGTTTTACTGAAATTCACACATATCTTCAACTATAAATCTTATAAGAAAAATTAATGTGTTTCGGAAACGTTAAAAATTCATAAAATATATTTTTGACACCACTAAATTACCAAGAAATATCTACAGACACTGTCCAAACGTTTACATTATGTGAAAATATATATTAGTGTCAATCTTCAAGCATCTACTATTACAACGAGTAACTTAGTTTAGAAGAGCAAAAAATACACAACGAAGCGTGGAAAGAAAACATGATGACTGTAAACAAATTTACGATTGACTATGCTGATTGTCTCTGATCTTCGTAGTGTGTTTTATATTCTTGATCTATAGACATTGCTACTATATGACAAAGAATTTAAGATATACGAGTCTTATATACATAAACATATATATATATATATATATATATATATATATATATATATATATATAAATAATGTAAAACAGTAAGCATAATTTATACATGAAAAGATCGACAAATATCATTCATTGTCAAATTATTATCGATACATCCTTTGTCTTTTTTAGTAAAGGATAAATCAGTGGCGGTTTTAGGAATAAAATTATAAGTTTGATCTCATAAAATTTAAATCAATACTAGTTTTTTTATTTTATTCTGTCTACTTTGGTTCAATGTTAGAATTTAAAATTGAAAAGAAATTTAAATTAATATAGGATATATAAATAGGAAATTAATTTCATTTGAAAATCAATAAAATTTACAAATATATATATACATATATATATATATATATATATATATATATATATATATATATATGTGTGTGTGTGTGTAAATATCAGTATGTATATTTGTAATAGAATAGAATTTGATTTATTCTCTTTGAAATAGTTTAATTTGTTGCTCTCATTTGTGACTAGAACGATAGATTAGATAAACTGTCATTTGTTGTAATCAATTATGCATTATTATGTTCAAATATAGTAAATTGTTGTTGATTGTTCGGAAAATTTAATTCGAAACTTTCCGTTAAGCACTTACACATTTCAATTGAGTATAACAAATTGCTGTAAAATTACTAAATGGAATGATGTTTTTTGTTGCAAATGTAAATTTCACAAATAAAATGTTTAAACAAAAAAATAAAATAAAACCGTTAAATATACAAAAATTAAAAAATAAATAAAAGTAACTCAGTAATAATATCTGTCCACTAAAAATTTATTCTATAAAAGAAAATTAAAAATATAAAATTGATACAACAGATATATTAAATTGATTAAAGTTAATAAAACTTATGTGATGTAAAATTATCATTTCCGAATTTTCCTGAAGTTTTCTAAGAATTACCAAATTATTTTTTTTATTTTTTTCAACATTTACATTGTTAAATAGAAGTAAATTGGGGAATTGATAAACTAAGCAAATAAGGGGTAGAGCTCCCTAATATAAAATACAAAATAATTTCAATACAAATGATCTACTCATCCTCAAATACAAAATATACTCATATTTTTGAATATTTTTTAAAATCATTTTATTTATACTATAATGAAATAATTAACATTTTTAAAAATATAAATTATTTTATTATAAAATAATATTTTATTAAAAAGTAATTACATTTAATTTTTCACATTTCTTCCGTATATTTTTTTCTAATCACGTACTATTAGTCTTTTATTAAATTACCTACAACTGCATACACTACATAAATAACAAATTGGACTCTTCATGTCTTTCATAGTTGAAAATAGTTTCATGTACCACCTTTAAAACGTGCGTGCTTGGGATTTTCAACCCGTATTTAGAATATAATTCATTCGATACAAATAAGATCGAAAATGTCTCCTATTGTCTAGTAATAAGTTAAACGATCGAACCCTTCTTATTTAATTTCTTTTCGTATAAGTAAATTTTACACATTTTCTAAACGAAGTAAATTCGTCACTAGAACACAGAAAAAACTAAACTTACACCAAGTACTGATATCACAATTATTTTTAATCCTGGATTAAATTATTTTCTGGGATAAATCACTACTAGTCACATATACAATCACAAATATCACTGAATTTTCTTATTTAATATATTAAAAAATCATTAACTGTTGTAACTTACTAGTATTTTCAATTAATTTATTAGGGTACATTTATTTATGTAAAAAATGGCTTATTTCCGGTTAAAATAAATAAATTTATTACACTTTATCGAAAATTAATGAAAACAATTTAAACATTTATTGACATCAATAAATTTTAGTTGTATAGGGGTTTGACCCTACAAATAATTTATATTTCAATTCAAAATGTATTTTAATTTAATCTTAATCAAAACTAACGAAACAAGAGAAATATTTGAAAATATATAAACATTTTTAAATCGATTTATAAAAATAAAAAAGTTTAATTACATTTCTTAATTTAGAATCATTTCATAAAATTACATATAGAAATATGAGATTCGAAACTTATTAAATTTTATAAATGAGATGTTTTAATCGATTCAGAAACGTATTAAATGAAACTCGGTATGTTCCAGTACGCATTTGATTACAAATCACCTTGTTGTAGGAAGCAATAAGCAATACATAAAGCTAACTAACTAGTATATATACATGTGTATTTGTATAATAAATTGAGTCAATTTGATACTCTGTACAAAACACTTTATGATACATGCCTACTTTATTGAACAAAATTAATTAGTATGATTTACGTTTCGCCAACAAATATAAATGAGTCCAATGAAATGCTACATAATTTAAATTGCTACGTGATCGGACAATAAAATAGCAATTTTATAAACATTTATATATCTATATATATATATATATATATATATATACAAATAAAATTGTTTTTCAATTACAAAGAAAACAGCATGGAAAACACTCTACACAAAAGTCAATATATAATACCTTATAATTAATTTAATGATTTTTTTAAATAAATAAATAAAAACAATTATTTAATTATTTCTTTAATATCGAAATAAATTGATTTAATAAGCAAATCAGTTATAAAATTATATAATAATTTAATTAATTGAACATAATTATAATAAATATAACGATATTCATTGAACAATTAAATAAAATCATTTTTAAATTAAACATCTGTTAGTTATATGTAATAAATTTAAAAATAAATATATTTAAGTAAACTTTAGGGGAATATTTATTTAATGAACTTCATAATAAAAATGATTACGTACTAAAAATTAACTTTGAAAATTATAAATATAAATTAAATATTTCATAAAAATATTCAGGATTGAAATGTTCTTCATTTCACCATTTTCAAACAATTTTTTTGTTCATTTGAAGAATGTATTAAAAAAATAGTAACATTTAATTAGATTTGGAAAAATGGTTATAAATTAATAATTTTATTTCAAATTCACACATATAGCATGATTAGAAATAGTTTCTAATAAATAATATTTTTTAAAATATGTAATATTTTTTTGCAATAAAATAATTTTTTTTTGTAATAATGATTAACACTTCTATATTTTTTAAAATAAAATAGGGAATTATTCATACTTAACATAATGATTGAAAAATAATGCTATAAGTTACAATCTTATTTTTTTAATTAATTACATTGATAAATCAAAATTAAATGTAATAAGTATATATTGATTTTCTTTTAAAATATATTTTATCTTTCTATAATAAAGGTTGAAAACGAAATTTTCACATTTAAGTAAATGTGAAAATTTCGTTTTAAATTTTTTTCGAGAATTACAGAATTACAAATTTTATAAAATGTTTAAAATAATAAAAATAGAAATATATAGGTTTTTAGGCCAACTTTTCGAACATTTTTTCAGACGAAACAAATTTTAATTGTATTAGTATTAGATTTGAATTCATATCAGACCATTAATCTATAATAAACATCTAACATAATTTTCTAAACATTTTATTTTTTATAATTTATTTAAACTGTTAAACAGAAGCAAATTCGGGAGTCGACAAATAAATCGAGTAAGGGACAAAGCCTCATAGTATTTATAAATTTTATTTAAAAACAGTGATTAATACTATTAATATTTTCATTTAATAGTATTTATTAAAATTAAGATAAGATTTTTTCTAAATATTACATTTTTTTTACTTTGTTCAATTCTAAATGTGTAAATATTTTCAACAACAAAAAACTAATTTTAAAAAAACCATTTTAACACTTTAAACTATTTAGAATAGCTTTTTCAAGACATTTATTCTCGGAATATAATTATCGATAATAATAACATTTCATTTTATACTCCTTACACAGTAGAACACATTTCAGTTTACAAGAAATCCTATACAGACCAGAACAAAACCGGAATTTACACATCATATTAGATGCATATAAAGAAAAAGAGAAGAAACGAACACAAAGCCAAATAACAACAGACCTAAATCGAAATTATCTTTTATAAAATGTCTACACGTACATTCACATGTACTAGAATAGATAAAAAAAGATAATCTGCTTTTAATATAAAAGTTATGGTTTAATTTGTAGTAATAAAAATCATCTTTTATATCCATTCCGTGTTTCTCGGCCATTATTCACGGATCTTTTGAAATATGCCAACGAGAGTCAATGGCATCGTAGACAAATATGATTATAATTTGAATTAATGTGTGAATATCATACCTGGAAATAAATAAGCGAATAATTCACGTTTCGATTTGCTTGTCGTATTAACACAAACTGATTACTGCATTTGCAATCAGCTTATTTAAACATCAACAATTTTATTTACTTATATTATTTAGTTTATTGATATATATATATATATATATATATATATATATATATATATATATATTTGTTTTTTACCATTATATTAAATATTCTACATACTATGAAATTATTAACAAACTGATTATTTTTTATTTTATTTACGAATGTATATATATAAATGTTATCATGTTTACAATATCAAAAAATGTTGAATTTTTATCGAATTAAGAAAAGAATTTTTTATGTTGTATATACTTATATTTATATATTTCTAACTACTATTCAATTTTTAACTCGTTATTTTCATAGACAAACTAAAAATTCAAAACATACATAAATTATTCAAATGTACTTATGAAAAAAACACATGTATAAAAGATTATAATTTCTTTTTTAAAAAGGGGAACATTTATTGCGTAATATTTTAAATTATGTTGAAATTTATAGTTAAAAATCAGAACACATACTGGAAAAATTAAAATTTCATGGAGATTAATCATTTTACGACATCCACGTATTTACTAGGTCCTTTATAATAAAGTACACATAAAAGAAACTATAAAAAAATACATTCCATTATGTAAATCGTAAAATTATTATCTGAAAAAGTTCAAACCTGTATATCCTTCTACAACTCATAAAATTTATAATCGCGTTCAACTACATGTTTACAAGAAATACATATTTCGTTACGTTTATGGAAAAATGAACAACACGTATATATTTTATATTCATTTTATACGTTGTTAAGATATATACGCATATTTAAATTTGTGTTGTTGTTGTTGTTCTTTTTTATTTTATATTTCAATGAGTAATTACTTAAAATTCTCTAGTGTACACGAACGTGAAGATAATGAGACTTTTTTCTGAATTTCGTTCCGATGGTAAATGAAAATAATATGAAAAATGGATTAAAATAAATTCGTGTTCAGTTTTTGTACGAAAAATGTGTACAATGAAATGACGAACATTTACTCGTTGTACAGGTCTAGTAAAATATTGTTTATTTCATAATTTTTATTCATAATTATTGAAGTGAAACTTCTTTAGCCGCGTTAGGGTAAAAAAATTACTGACGCGGAAATAGAGACCTACATGACGGAACTTGATTACGAATTTTTGCGGTTGATTTGAATTTGCATAAATGCTTAGACGATAGAGTGAGAAAAAGTAGTAGATAGAGTGAGAAAAAGTCCATCACGCATGCGCACTCTTTTACCATGTGATTAGATAGCGATAGCTATTAATGCAGGCAGCACGTATGTTTACTATTTGAATGATGTCATTATTATGTTTAGTAATTTTTATATACAATCAGTTGTTGTTTTTAATCTAACTATTTTTGATAGATAATGCAGATGTTGAACTATTTATGCTAAGTATGTTATAAAAAATAAGATATTTAAGTTATATAAATAAATAATTTAAATATCTATACAAGTAATAACTGACGAAATTGCTCCATAATCAACTTCGATTGGCACAACTCCACATGTGGACAAGAACAAATTGCATCCTTTTGTTTGTACAAATGTTTGCATGTACTTAAAAGCTCGTGTCATGTGGATCGGCTTTAAGAATGGCAGGAATTTGAAAATTTTGTATAAAAAAGGATATTTGTATTGCATTTACAAATAATCAATTTTGTGGAATTATGCTAATCTATCTAATATTTGTCTGACACAAATAGGGCGATAAAATTTATCGTATTTATAGTATGAATAATAAACGATAAAGACAATTCTGAAAATCGTCAATTCTACATAAATCATTATTAAAATAATATTTGAAATATTGTAATCGTATTAGATTACACTTGTAAATATAAATATTAAAAAAGGAGTATTAGTATTTAAAAAAATATATATTTTTTACTAGAAACCTGGCATCTTTTGATGGAAGTTATTATATTTTATCAATATCAGGTGCAATTTTTGCAATAATGTATTTTATATTTTTTTAAATTCCTTTTTTTGAAGTGAAACTTTTTTAGCGACGTTGGGGTAAAATTTTTACGTGACGCGGAAACCACATAATAGTAGTAACGGAAGTCTGATTGCTCACATTTTCTCAGCGGTTTAGTTGAAAATTATGTATATACATTAATTAATTATGTATATACATTAATCTATTTATCAAATAAAAAAAATACTATTAAAAACACATGGTATTTAAAAATTATCGAAACCTATAACAGTTTTGAGGTTATCTGTTGTTTTATTTGTAACAATTTATCACAATAAATTTATTTGTAATTATGATCAAATTATTCTACACTTATCAAAAAATGTTATATTAAAATTATTATGAATTCTTTGTTCTCAGGTGTCATTTTGAAGGTTAATTGATGTGTTAATTGTGTGGTGTTATAAAATTATCAATTATATAACAACGGTCCGACATTTATCGGTCCGACATTATCGGTCCGACATTATCGTTCCGACATTATCGTTCCGACATTATCGTTCCGACATTATCGTTCCGACATTATCGTTCCGACATTATCGGTCCGACATTATCGGTCCGACATTATCGTTCCGACATTATCGTTCCGACATTATCGTTCCGACATTATCGTTCCGACATTATCGTTCCGACATTATCGTTCCGACATTATCGTTCCGACATTATCGTTCCGACATTATCGTTCCGACATTATCGTTCCGACATTATCGTTCCGACATTATCGGTCCGACATTATCGTTCCGACATTATCGTTCCGACATTATCGTTCCGACATTATCGTTCCGACATTATCGTTCCGACATTATCGTTCCGACATTATCGTTCCGACATTATCGTTCCGACATTATCGGTCCGACATTATCGGTCCGACATTATCGGACATTATCGGTCCGACATTATCGGTCCGACATTATCGGTCCGACATTATCGGTCCGACATTATCGGTCCGACATTATCGGTCCGACATTATCGTTCCGACATTATCGTTCCGACATTATCGTTCCGACATTATCGTTCCGACATTATCGTTCCGACATTATCGTTCCGACATTATCGGTCCGACATTATCGGTCCGACATTATCGGTCCGACATTATCGGTCCGACATTATCGGTCCGACATTATCGGTCCGACATTATCGGTCCGACATTATCGGTCCGACATTATCGGTCCGACATTATCGGTCCGACATTATCGGTCCGACATTATCGGTCCGACATTATCGTTCCGACATTATCGTTCCGACATTATCGTTCCGACATTATCGTTCCGACATTATCGTTCCGACATTATCGTTCCGACATTATCGGTCCGACATTATCGGACATTATCGGTCCGACATTATCGGTCCGACATTATCGTTCCGACATTATCGTTCCGACATTATCGTTACTACATTAACTATCCGACATTATCGTTCCGACATTATCGTTCCGACATTATCGTTCCGACATTATCGTTCCGACATTATCGTTCCGACATTATCGTTCCGACATTATCGTTCCGACATTATCGTTCCGACATTATCGTTCCGACATTATCGGTCCGACATTATCGGTCCGACATTATCGGTCCGACATTATCGGTCCGACATTATCGGTCCGACATTATCGGTCCGACATTATCGTTCCGACATTATCGTTCCGACATTATCGTTCCGACATTATCGTTCCGACATTATCGTTCCGACATTATCGTTCCGACATTATCGTTCCGACATTATCGTTCCGACATTATCGTTCCGACATTATCGGTCCGACATTAAACGTCCGACATTATCGGTCCGACATTATCGGTCCGACATTATCGTTCCGACATTATCGTTCCGACATTATCGTTCCGACATTATCGTTCCGACATTATCGTTCCGACATTATCGTTCCGACATTATCGTTCCGACATTATCGTTCCGACATTATCGGTCCGACATTATCGGTCCGACATTATCGGTCCGACATTATCGGTCCGACATTATCGGTCCGACATTATCGGTCCGACATTATCGGTCCGACATTATCGGTCCGACAATGAAATATAAATCGGTATTAATATTGACATTATATGATATAAATGTTTTAATTTGAAAATAAATATTAATCTTACTTAACACTTGTGTGCGGACAACGTCTCGACGACGTATTTCGCATATTATTACTAGAGCGCGAAAGACATCATCGAGTCGCGTTGTCCGCATACGATGTGTTAATATGAAATAATTGTAAAAATTGAATTTATTTAAAACATTGATCATTTTCTACATAAATTTTCATCTCGTGTATTTGCCGCTTCTCTCCCTACTACATTTCTTCATTTTGTTACTTGCTTTATTCTGAAGAATTTGTTCACCTACGATTTTTAGTCATACGCTTGTCCGTGTACCTTTTAATTACTTTATTGAAAAGAAATTTCACTTCTGGCATGTGTATATAAGTACACATACCCTTTTTTTTAATATATATATATATATATATATATATATATATATATATATATATATATATATGAATATTATATGTATTAAAAAAATTAACAATTAAAATGGTTTGTTTCATAACTAATTAAAAAAATATAAATGGAAAATATACAATTTTATATTTTGAAAATTTATAAGAAAATATCATTTGTAATAAAATTGAATTAATGTATATTTAATAAGATTCACACAAAGATTATATGAACTAAAATAGATTAATTTTATTTTATAATCATTTTCTTTTACAAATAACACAAAAATTACAAAAGAAATATTTTTACTTTGGAAACAATGAATTAAAAACAAGATTATATGTCAATATGTACTAAATTTACTGAATATCAAAACTAATTCAAAAATAATTTTATAATTCAAATTCAGTACTATTTTTTTCAAAACTGACATTAAAATGATTTATAATCAATTTTTTTATATAGTAAATGTGTAAATATTTTATATAGTAAATGTGTTCTCACTTTTAATA
Organism: Neoneuromus ignobilis; assembly: GCA_029203775.1. Classification (NCBI taxonomy): domain Eukaryota; kingdom Metazoa; phylum Arthropoda; class Insecta; order Megaloptera; family Corydalidae; genus Neoneuromus; species Neoneuromus ignobilis. The sequence goes on along the minus strand of CP092090.1, from coordinate 7,261,559 downwards.
ATAATAAGAAGAAAATTTAAATCTTTATTTACGTCCTCTTTTATAATATCAATAAGAGGCCTGATTAAGATCTCGAGATTAGTGGAAAGGTTTCTAATTTTGGATTATTTTTAATTAATAAATCTTACTTTTTTATTTAGATTTTAAAAACTTGCACTGAAAAAGGCAATGATTTGAAAATATTTAATCTACTTTATTTAATATCTAATGCATAAATCATAAAAAAAATATTTTAAAACATTCTAAAATTTATATTTTGTAATTTTTATTTTTTGTATTTCAATGCTGATATTTTTTTATAAAAAATCGCTCTCATTCAAAATAATAATAAGGTTAATATATTTCAACTTGAAATAAAAAAAATATATCTATGATTTCGTTTTATAATAATTTTTTTTGATATAATTTTGTTTATTAACAATAAAATTTTAAACTATTTATTAAAAACCTAAATTTCCAAAAAAGAATTTGTTCTGTCCAAAATTCTTAAAAATAATTTTTCCTGCTTTTTATTTGAAAAATGTCACGCTCCTCAAATCTTTTTTTAAATTGTATTTTTGTTACGTTTTTTTTATAAAAAAAGTATTGAAATATTTTAAAATAATGATTCTTGATGTAATATTAGAAATTAAATTTAAAGACATTTATTTCTGGTAACTTACACATAAAAATTCAAATAATAATTTTATGTGTATATTATTATAGTATATTTTATATATTTGACAATTCCTAAATACACGATATTTGTTTTATTTTACATAAAAGATTTTTTATTACTCTATACAATGTACTTAACCGTTATATATTTTTATAGTAACAATATATTATATTCCTTTTGTGACTACACAATGAAATGAGTCAGATTTAACTGATATTATCTTTTACAAGAAATACCTGGCACCAAAACTGACTATGTGTTTCATAGATTTTAACGAGGCTCATAGACTCTTACCTCAAAAATGTACTTGACCTACTTTACCTTACATCAAGTTCAAAGTGTCAAATATTTTACAAACTATTCGACATATTAGATAGCCGTAATCCAATTCTATTATACTGAAACTGAGAACAACGGGTGAAGTGTTCGAATCTAATCGAAAACACTGCAGTGAATTTTAAATTCGATGTCGTAAATACAGGAGCGTTCGTGATGAGTTTAGATCGGCTGGAAGTTGGAATCCATAACTTATGGACTCGATCCCTTTTTAGTTAGAAATTGATTGAGTTGAGAAATTCTACCTAACTTGAATTTATCGAAAATAATATAGTTTTAATTTACTAAGCAGTTACGAATAAAAAAGGAATAAATTATTCAAAACAAAAATGATTTTCAAATATGATACAGGGTAAATGAATGTGATCATTAAAAAAAATCAGATAAAAATTCGAAACAGTCGATTTTTAAACGCATCAATTTAATTAATGATTTAAGTAGATAAACTAAAGCTTTTTTTAGTAAATCGTTACCCGTTGTTTTGGATTAAACTGGAAGATTATACCCTCATTCTCATTAATAATATCGAATGGCAAACAGTCGAGCTGTATCCCTCCGATCGAACGTTTTCAATATTTCATATCACTTGTCAACACGATCAATTTTTATACATACAAAGGGCATATATGTACGATATCTATATAGGGTTGAAACTTTTTCGACATGAATTGACTGATAAAAAGTTTGAAAACATCTGCCAATATATCATGCCCCTCTAGGTAATCTCGGTTTTTTGCACGAAACGACCGGTGTTGATTTTTCAGAATTTCCTGTTAGTTATCAATCAGTACACTAACACTAATTCGTCAATAAATAAACAAAATAATTTAATATTTCTATGAAAAACATTACAACAGAACCGACTGTTTAACTGCAAACTTTAAGATTTAAACAAATATAATTCTGTATGAACATTCTTGCTTATAAAAGATATTTTTTCATGTGAAACGACCGTTAAATGATTTGTGCTTTGTTTTAATTAATTTAAATGTAACAAATATGAGCGAAAATGTCCCGAATAATAAAACATACAAATTTTATTATGTAAAATAAATCAACCCTTGTCTAACCACCGTTGGATATAAAAACCTTTTTCAAATGTCTTTATATGTGTGCTGTAGTATCTTTTTCTCGTTACCATACCACGTTTTATTTATTTTTAACGCACACATTAAAATTTGATATATTTTTATAAAAAAATGTCGACTTTTTCATAGCTAGTTTTCTCTTACACAAACACGAAATTTTCATTTCAGTCATTTACATGTATATTTATATATAATGTAAACAGAATTATTTTTAATTTCAAAGAGATCATAATTATTTAATTTCATAAATACACGATACTGAAATAAATACAACAAATACGTCAATGCTTATAAAAGTCAAAATAAATATTTGCTTTATATAATAAAATTGTATGAAATAATATCATATAATTTTTTTATACAATATTAAATAATTTATATACGAAAAATGACAGTTACACAAATAGTATCTTACATTTTTTTATAATCATTTTTAATATATATATATATATATATATATATATATATATATATATATATATATACATATAAATAAACAATTTCAATAACACAAAAAAATACTTATCTTATAAAATTAAATTCAAGAAATATACGTTGCTGTTAAAAATAGATTTTCATAAATATTTTCATACTTGATACTAACACTATTTCCAAATCTTACTTACACAATTAAATGAGTTGTATGTATTTCAACAATACAATTTTACAAATCTTTTTCATGCATTCACACACATATATATATATATATATATATATATATATATATATATATATATATAAATTTGTACTATTAATACAAAATACACATTGCAATTTTATCATAATTAATAAATTAATAAATATACACATTTTTGCACGTTGTAAAAAAGTATTAATCTTTATTATCTGTCAATAATCAATACAAATGATGACATAAAAAATTATATATATGTTGATAACATACATTTATTAAAAATAAAAATGATTGATGATGTATTTGGATTGATATATGTAATTTGTTTATTTATAAGAAATTTATAACTACCATATAGATTATAAAATGTAAAAAGATTAATATTGACATTTCTCAGATAATATAATTTAGAAGGAAATTTTCAAATATCCAAAAAGTGTAACATATATTTGAATTTCAAGAAACTATTTTTTATTTTTCGAGTAATTTTTATGAAAGGAAAAAGTAGTTATTTGTAAAAGGTTTTAGTTTGTTAATAAAATATGTTAATTTTTATACAGGTAATCATATTAAAAAAATAAATAAAAAAACAGAAATCATTTGTTTGTAATTTAAAATGAAAATTCCAAAAGTGTCCTTACATAAATTTTATTGTAAATATTAATGTTTTCAAGAAAACCATAAAAAAATAAAAATATAGATTTGACAACGTTTAGTAATATTTTTTTATTATAAATTATAATATTCATTAAGAATGGAAATTATATATTAATTTTCATGAGAAGAACAAATATTTATTTCTGTATGTTTGGATGTGTTAATAAAATATATGGATTTTAATAGAAATAATCGTATTAAGAAATAATAACAAAAAAACAGAAATCTGTTTGAAAATTTAAAACTTTTCCCTACACAAATCCTATTATAAATAACAATGTTTTTAAGAAAGTCATAAAACTTGACAGACTATACTAATTTTTTAATATAAATTATAATTTTTACTATAAATAATATTATTTTTTTTACTATAAATTATAACATCAAGAATGGTACTTTTTAATTATTTTCTGAGATTCGGTCTTAATAATAAATAAAAAACTAAAAAAAACAATTATGATAAAATACAAATCACTCACTCAATCTAAAATAGCAAATTTTATAAAAAAATTCAAGAATCATTTACAGTTCGATTTCATTTGGGATGTGTATTTTAATGGCCATGCTATGATCATCAAAATGTTATATTAAAAAATCTAAGTAAATTTGTTAATGTAAAATAAACTATCGATTTTAGAATTACTGATTATTTACGGTATAGTGATTTTATCATAATTATAAATAATGAGTAGTGAAAAAGGATCATAAATTTTTTCAATTAGTTAAAAAAGAGTTTAGTGACTATGTATTGAAAAATGGTCATATATATGTACACTTTTTTTCTTTTATTTTTTAATAATTATAAAGTAAAAAATACCTCGTTAATATTTTTTTTAATATTTGTGAATAATATATATATATATATATATATATATATATATATATATACACACTGTTAATTACATAAAATTGCTTCACATACAGTGGAAAAATTAAATTTATAAAGTAAATATCGTTTTCAATTAAAGTATAGTTGAAAAATAACTATACCTAAATTATTAAAATATTTTATCATTTTCAACTATTTTTTTTATTTTTTATGTACATGTATATATATATATATATATATATATATATATACACATATTATAAAATATAATTAAATATGAAATTGATACAGAGTTGATCCGTAAACATGCAAGCTGTACATACGTAACACGTACATAAATGTGTTTCCTCTATGCATGAAAAACCATCAGAAAATATGTTCACTAGTTGGAGAGTCTCACTTAATCCCATAAAAGCAAATTTACCATACATACTCACTACACCTACCTAGAAACCTGATTTTGTAGCCGAGGAAAAACGATTTCAGTTCTTGAAAATCTTACGAGTTGCCAAACCCGTCAAGATAACATTGACAAAAAAGAGAACAACGTATTAGTATAATAAATAGTGTTTGCGTTTCGTCTCACTCGACCGATCTCTATTTTACATAAAATTTAAACTCGGACCAGATCTACATACATAGAAGATAGCAGTTCTAGTGCGCATTGAAAAACATATCTCTATCTATTTCTGAACAGTGTCCTCGAGTGGATATCCTTTCTACGTATGTTATATGCTAGGTAAACGTTAGAGCGATAAAAAAACGAGATTTAGACATTATTGAAGCTCGTGGTCGACTATGTCGACGCTAGGCGTCGTTGGGCTGACGTCCAGCAACGTCGATATTGGAAACGGATGCTTGTGTAATCATTTTAGTAGAAAAGTAGTCTAGACGTTAGTAAATCTACATGGAAATTACATTTTAAGATATTTTACGCGTAACTGATAAAATACATTTACGACAGAATACTCGAATGCCGTACATAAATAAAACATTTTTTTTATTCTCACACATACACACACAAATACAATAACACCGAAGTTACTGTCTACTTAAAAATAACTACTATTTATATATCTATCTTTATATATATATATATATATATATATATATATATATATATATATATATATATCGTCATATTTGCAAAGTCCACTCTCGGTCAACCCTTTCATTAGTTAAGTGAAGGCTATTAGTACTCTCAGCAAGTATGGAACGATGAGAATATTACATATGAACCCTCGTGAAAGTGGATTCAGAACCACCGACCTAACGATTTAAATTAAATTAAAATCTGTGCGATACTTTTGATGAGATTTGAACCCTATATACGTTAATCCCAAAAGACAGATAGTGTAATTATTTCAGTCGTTTAACGAATAACTTTCATATTGTCAAATAATAACAGGAAACGTTATGATAACTGTTCGTTTTCGTAATTCAAACTACATTTATAATTAAAACGAAAACTATAAACACAGTCACACATGCACACACATATATTTATATATATATATATATATATATATATATATATATATATATATATATATATATATATAGATAATTAAATATATGTTTATATATTTGTATTTTAGATTTTAGAGAAAATATTTGAATATAAATTTTAGTCCCCAGTATTGAATTTGAAATTAGCAATATATAATTTAATAATTTATGTATTTATATATAATAAACACAAATTTATACAAATATATGTTAGAAGTGTAATATTTTACTGCAGAAAAATAAATATCTAAATTAGATTTATATAAATTATGTGTGGGTATATACATAAATTATGTAAATATATTCATATTTCATATCCTAGTCTAATTTTTCAAACAAAAATATAAATTATTTTAAACACATTTTTATTTTTTTAGCTATAAAAAATAAACAATAATACTAATATTTTTTTGAATATTTTCTTGTATAAATACATTTTTCTTTAATTAATATTAATATTTTTTTTAATAAAATCAATTAAAATTAATTTAACAATTTCAATAAAATTTTAAAAAATTAGAGAAAAAATAGAAATTAAAAAATAGTTTTTTTAGAGAAGAGTAGTTTCCTTGTAAACATTTTTACGAATGTAATTTAAAATGTTTACTAATTATCTTCAATAAAAATAAAATCACACAATTTAAAAATTTATAAACATTCATGTAAAAATCTTATTTATATATTTTAATAAGTATTTTTTTATAATATTTTAATAATTTCAAAATGTATCTTTCATAAACAATAAATAATAATTATTTTTATATAAAATTTTATCATTTATAAATAGTAAAAAAAATAACTAAATATTATAATTTAACATTATTTTTTTGCTTGAAAATAAGATGATGTATTTAATATGAAATTACTTCTTTCTTTTGATCAAATAATATTATCACAATTCGAATCAATCCTATTTATGTATATAAAAAATCGATTTATATGTATATATATATATATATATATATATATATATATATATGTGTGTGTACATGTATAAGTATGCTGTTACAAACATACACTTCTCAACTCAACTCACAAACGCTCATATCAATAAAAAACTTTTTCCCTGTCTATTCTCCCTTAAAAGCATCCATCAAATCCTCCCTTCAAATGAGCTTCTTACTAGGAAATTCTATCGCAGATGCAATTTTCCACATCCCTCCGTACATTGATTTGCATTCTTGACATGAGTAAGCAAGAACAGAAGGTCGATAACATTTGAAAAGTAATTCAGCAGATTTTCAAGTCCGAAAAAGTCATTCAAAAGTTGTACCATCGAATGTGGTCACGTTCAACTGGCTGATTTTCATTTCGACGAACACATAAAAAAGAGGAATCTATATTTTATGCTTTTATTTATTTATTTAGCGATATATCAACGAGTGGATGTGTAGTATATTTTATGACGAAAATATTTAAATTCGGTTTTATTTCATTTTATATTAAGGTTGAGTTTATTCCGTGAATTTGTTATTAAATAATCATTTCTGAATGATTAAATGATAAATAATTCTTTTATAATTTATCCTGTAATATTTATAATAATTAATAAAAGTATAAATTCATTCAGAATAATTCATTGATTTATATAAAATCTCATTTAAAAAAAAATACTTTAGTATAAAATTATAATTTTTTATCTATTAAAATATATTAATTAGTGCCAAATATTTAACTGTATTTTTTATAAAATGTTATTTATTATTGTTATTTTTAACAGAATATATTTAAAACAATTTTTTTGTTTATTTTTCATGGCCATAAATGGAAATGGTTTTATATTAACCATTTATTAAGAACATAATATATTATAAAACATACCTAACATCGTTTAAAAGTAAAAAGTATTCTATAATACAAATAGATAGAGCTTTGAGCAATGAACTATGACCTTATGCATAATAAAGCTCTATTAAAGACCAGCGTTTACTTCAATAAACAAAAAGGAAAAAATATTACATGCAATGTTTATTAAACAATTTATTAACGCAGTTTTATAAATAACTTGTACATAATATATTAAAAATACTTATATATATATATATATATATATATATATATATATATATATGTATATATATTCATAATTATTATGAATTCATAAATAACCACATTTTTAGATTTTTTTGAAAAATATATATTTTTTTTAAAAAAATACTCAAGTTGTTATGTTTTGGTATTAAGAAAAAACTAATTAAATTTAATTTTATAGAAAGTAAATTTTAAATATATAAGAATTTATTGATAGAGAAACTCTGTATTTATAATTTTATTTAATATTTAACATACACAAAAATGTAAAATGTTTATTATATAAACATACAAAAAAATATTTGAAACAAAATTGATTTAGTACTTTTTTTATAGGAATTTAAATAAATAAAACATAATGTTTATTAATATAAAATGAAATTAATATTCTTTTGTACAAAAAAATATTATAAAAATTAATTTATCATACCTTTAAAAATAAAATATTATAATAACTGAAATTATTTATAAAAGCATCTAGACACTATGTTATAAACTGAATTATTTAGTACCTAGAAATTATATTACAAAATGAAGAAAATATAGTTTATGTATTTTCTAGTTTTTACAATATTTTCACATTAGCATTCTTAAAAATTTACATTTAAACTAATAGAGAAAAATTTTTTTTTTATAAAAAATGTTAATATAAAATTAATTCATTATTTCTTTTTGTGAAAACGTAAATGTTGAAATTTATAAAAAAATAACACTTTAGTTTTTTTATTAAGAATTGAAAAGAATATCTTATACATTTGTCTATCTTGAAAATTTCAAATCTTCTCAAAAAATTAATCACGAAAAATATAGAAAACGTTGAATTTAAATAGATTTTAATACTATTTTTTTTTAAAAAAAGTCAGTTTTAAATTAATAAATATAAATTGTTGATGAGATGAGAATGTCATATATATATATATATATATATATATATATATATATATATATATATATATATATGTTTTTTAAACGTGATAGAAATTTATATTGAAATCAAGTCACGCTTAAAAAAACAGCCTATATATACACATATATGTATGTGTATACATATTAATATATGCATATGCCAAATTATCCACTGGTGTGATATATATCGTCAGACTCTATTTTGACAAACTTTGTGAAATGAATATAACAGCTGCGCAATATACATCTCCACTTATATACAACCGCGTGTGTGTGTACCAAACGCATAATCTCTAATATAGAGAGAACGATTCGAAACTTGAATGTTTATTTTTGGGGTTGCAGTTATGAGCCCTTCATATGTTTCTATACATAAATGAAATGTATTCGTCATGGCCCATTTATCATTCACGCTCACTTGTGCACAAAGGTACCGCGCCCCAATTTTTATCAACTCCTGGCGGTAATGAAAGTATTTAGACTACAAACAGATGACAACATACGTGTTCTCTAATAGGACTCATTCGTACGTTTTAACATTTTTTTTTTTTTGCAAATTTCGGTACTACCTGAGGGCACAATACACTGATGACAAATTGTGTAGAATATTCACACATTCTATTCAACGATAACAAAAAAGGAGTTCATTTAAAAACATTTTACGTAATGACTCGTGCCAATTCATTTTCGAAAAGGGTAAAGTTTACGATTAATTTTTTTTCTGACACCCGAATAATGATAATACGAAATTACAAAAGGATTTTCAATTTGAATTTATGTCACTTAGATACATATAAAAGGGTTACTGAATAGTTAATGTAATCTTTTCAAGTGAAACGAATTCAGTCGATTAAAGTGTTATTAAAAAACAGTTTCTATCTATTTTCATTTTAATACACAATAGAAAATTGATATGTCGTTTAATCAATAAATTAAATACTTTAATACTTCATATAGAAAAATATTGAATATTATTTAACATTAACTTCTCTGTTATTAAAACTATTTGATAAATAATATAAAATGATTCAATCTTCCATACAGTCTCTAGAGATTGAAATGATTTTCATTCTAAAATTTTCAAAACACTTCCTTCCTCAGTAAAAGCTTTAAAATTTAATTAGAAAATAAAATTTAAATGTTAATTAAGTATACTTCCAATATTGAAACCCCTGTTGAATTTACAATTTTAAGCAGATGTTTAATAATAATAATATATTTAATAAATCCAACGAATCATTTTTTTTTAAAAAAAAGTAAACGGATTTCATTTTATCAACTAATTTTTTTCAACTCATTACTATACTTGATCAAATTAATTACATTGAAAATAAAGAGAACTCTTCAAAAGTCGTCGAAGGTTATGTCAGATACTAGACTATGTGATTTTAGAAAAGATGAGAATTTTATTACCTATCAGAACATAAATACATTAATTTGATTTTATTCAAATGCTTATCATTTTGAGTTTACTAAATGGTAAATTCTGATAAAAGTAAATTTTACCTCAATTCGTGACTATTTATCTATCAACTTTTATTAACTGTCAACGATTAGTGATTAAATTCATCCATTTATTGAATATATCAATTAGTGTAATTGTTACTATATGCATAAAATTTATTTTCAATCAAGCCTTAATTTATTTCATTATTTTTATTTTTTAAAAAAACAGAAAATTAATGAATTTTATTACATGATTCAAATTAAAATACTATATAAAAACTAAATGACATTTTTTACTAATCTCAATCCATGAAATTAACGATATACACTTTTATTATTTTTAAAAATGTTAAAAATTATGATAAACTAATAATTGGGACTGTTTTAGACTTTTAAAACCCAAATCATCAAGCTTATAATTTACTCATTTATATTTTTCATATTAATAGATATTACTAATTGATTCGATTAAGAAATAAACTTGAAAAAAGTCTTGAATTCATTTAATAATTTTTATTGAACAAAAAAATTCTTTAAATTTATTTTTTTTTTGTATTCAAAATGAATGAAACTGAAATGTTTAAATAAGATAATAAAATTGTAATTAACTTTTTGTAATTTAAATATTTTTTTAGAATAACAATCAACGTCTACAAATTTATTAAATTATGCTTGACTTAAAATATTTGAAACTTAATTATGTCTTAATTAAGATATTTTCTAATAACAATAACAAATATTAATAAACACGATGGAAATTAAATAAACGTGATATAATTAAAATTTGAGAATATAATTTCAATATCAATTATATATCATTTTATTTCAAATAATAAAATTGGAAAAATAAAACGTCTCTTTGGAATTTCATAAATATTTTTCGTTCAAATTAATACTTTATTATTTGATAAAAATTATCACCATAAAATATTAAAAATGTAAAACATCTGTACACATTTCAATTTAAAATTTTGATGATTTATATATATGATCAATACATCTTACCTGTTCCCATTAATGGTAGTGAAACATGGATTTTAAATATCAGAATAATTCAGTGGCTCCAAACAATACAAAGAAGCATAGAAAGATACAAGTTAGGAAAATATGTTGAAATAAAAAAAAGAATTCAGTAAATCAGAAAAACAAAAGTTCAAAATGTTATAATAAAAGTGAAGAGCTTGAAATGGAAAATGAGCTGGTCATATAACGAAATAAAGAAAATCGCCGATTGGAAAGAGAAATTATTGATTGGGAACCTAGATATATAAATTCCTAGATGGGACAGACATATAAGAAAATTTGTCGAAATGGACTGGAAGAGAAAAACGATGAATTGGTTGAAGAAAAAAACTTTGAAAAATTTAATTACAATTTTTTATCACAGATTTCATAATTAATTTTTTTAAAGAAAATAATTTTATGTTTATTTCAGACCTGTGAGAAATTATTTTTTACACAAATAAATACTCAATCAATACCATAAGATATTGAAATACGTATTAACTTGTAAAGAAATAAAATGAATAATAAATAATTATTGAATTTTTTTTTCAACATCTTGTAGTGTTGCAGTTAGATAGATCATTTGTGTGTTAAACATAATTGCATATTTTTAATATATTTCAAACAATTAGAAGTTATTTAAAATAAAATGTATTAGTTATGTAATATATATATATATATATATATATATATATATATATATATATATATATAAACATTTTCAATCATACTAATACAATATGATATTCTAAAAGAATTTCATTTATAAATCTTCAAACAACAAAATAAAATCGTAAAAAGATGCTCTGAATCATAAAAAAAATATTCTTGAATTGACATCAAACAAAAATACGCGATGGATTTGTACGTGCAACGAAGTTTAAACACAAAAGGTTGGGCAATATCTTCAAATAACTACTAGAAATGGAGAAAGGAAATCCTGCATCGAATCCGAAGATTTATAGGTATGTTGGGGCAAACTAAACACTAGATATGAATAGAAATACGAAAGTATAATTGCTTCGGTATGTTATGAAAAATTGTTAGAATATAAACTGACATGAAAGATTCATAAAAGTGCTTTCAACTAAAAGGAAATGAGAGAATGGTCGCTGATGATATAAATATATTCTATAAGGATATTTTTTTACTTTAATTTCACTGAGATTTTAAATTAAATAAATCTTGCATAAGTATAATATCTTGTACAAAATAAAATAATTAAAAAAATATTGAAATGGTAACCTTATTGGATTTAAATATTTAATTTTTTTTTATATATATATATATATATATTGGAATACGAAAGAAAAAATATTTGGTTTTGACACATTGATAAAATTATTTTTCCATCCCTGATCTACAGGATGTCTTTTTTTAGTAATTCCACAGAATTTTAATTTTTTATTTCAAAAGATATTTGTATCTTTTAAAATGATTGTATATAAACGATTCAGTATAAAATTAATATTAATAAATTATCGATTGAAATCAAAAATTCACATTTTAATTAAGATATCTGATCTTTTAAACGTATACAGTAATCTTGACTAATTATTATAATAATCTGACTAATTTCAAATTTAAATATACGTACTAATATATCATTTATAATTATAAATTTCAATAATAGGACTAATTAAATATTTTATTAATCAATAAACATGGTTTTCATTTAACAACGTCAGAGTACTTTTATTAAACATTTCCGCGTAACGACATTAGTACAAACGGCGAGTACAATTAACAATCAAACGAACAGCACCACATACAGCCGGGGTTCAAATATGACACGTGTGCACGAAACGAAATTAACAATTACGCCGAAATGAATCATATGCACAAATGTAACAAACAAGTACTAATTCACACCGAACGTACGTTAATTTCTAAAATGTGAAGTGCAGTCAGTCGAGTGCATAGAATTTCGCGACCGTTTTAATGTATCCTAGCACCCTATAGACGCGGCAATACATTCATTTTCTTTGTAAGGTTCCATTAGCATACTCGAAAGTTCTCAATGTCGCCGGCGAGTGAAGCCCAGTATCCATCGTGTGTATGTATGTATGTACCGATAGGAGTAATGTTGTGTGGTGCTTTCCATACAACGCTAGCCAATTTAAATCTTTGTGTTGTACATCGACAGGGACCTTCAACAACATGTAATGTGATGTACAGTTGCCTAAAGAAACACTCCACTCTCTATGATTTCAATACAAGAATGAATGATTGATTGGCTGTTATAGTAACCGATGGTAATGAATGCGAATGTAATACAGAAATGAGAGAGTTGTTGAGGTTACTATACCGTTGAATAGCGATTCACATCTAGTATAGAAAACCGCTTGAAAATCAATAAATCGACATTTAATATCTACAGAATATATGCAATGAAAATTACAGAAAATTAATTATAAACTAATTCTTCGTACAAGAAGTTTATACAGAGAGCACCAGAATAATATACGAATTTATATAAAATACATACATTTATAAATGCTTATATTTTTCAAACTCTTCTAATCTTTTAACCACAAAATAAAACAAGCGTCTTTTATAATTTCCTATATTTAAATATATTTTAATATCATCTAATTAACACCTCTATGTATTCTTAAACATTTAATAATAAAACAACTTTTCAATTCACATTCAAACCTTTCAGACAAGAATCGTTTTAATTCCTACTATATACATTTTTTAATGCCATTAAACAATCAATCAAGTAGATATTTAATTAAAATAATCAGTATTTATACTATACATTTTCACTTTTATAAGAGAAAGTTTTAACGTTATATTGAAATACAAATATATTAAAAATTAATCCAATTATATTAAAAACCAAAACACAGTCCATTGATTTCAGTCTTTTTTTCTCAATAAAATAATAACATAAATATGAAAAATATTTAAAATTCGACCAAGTGTTACTATAAATGAACACTAATAAAAGTATGTATCTATCTTTACATTTTTATTTTTATTATATTTTTTCAAGAGGAAATGTTATTTAACATTATGTGAATTACTGTTCTCTAACTACAAGAATTAAGTTAAAATGTGAAATAAATATTATTTTTTATATTTTTAATAAAAGTAAACACTGAAAAAATTAAATTTTGTATGCATACTTTCATAATATGACGTTACTGTTTTAAAATGTGTATATACAAAATTAATATGAGAATAAGAGCCAGTTATGCCTTTAAATTTCAAGAGTAATATTAGTAATAGTATATAAAAAAATAATTATTTAATAATATATAGTATTAATAAAAATAAATTCTTAAATAAAATCTTAAAAATCCAATAGTACTGAAATAAAGACTATATTATGAAAAATAATGCTTAAAACTTAGTAATAAACAAAATTTTAACAACTCTTTAAATTCATTTCATGTATTGTTAATTATTCACTAGGATTGATAATAAATTCAAACTTAATTTATAATATTATAAAAAATGACGTTGTAAAAACTGTAATTCAAATAAATATTATTAAATATACATAAAAATAAACATTCTGTTTTTATTAACCATTTAATAAAATAAAAAAAAGGTATAAGCAAAAGCATAAAAAATTAAAAATATAAACTGAAATAATTTCACATCTTTATTGTTTAAATAATTAAAGTACTTTACTAAGCAAATATTATATATATATATATATATATATATATATATATATATATATATATATAATTGAAATCTCGATAAAATAATAAAATAAAAGATTCAAAGTCTCACATAGTTGAAAAACTAGTTAAAGACAAGAAAAATGAGACATTTGAAAAAAATGATCAATTGAAACTGAAATGAAAACCGCAACTTTTCGAATAGAAAGTAGTTATGTAAACTAACTGCACTTCGAAACTATGTATATAAGTATAGATGTAGTCAGAAACTATGTAAACATAAAATCTCACACCTATCTTCGACTCAATCTACGAGAATTTCCGTACGCTTTCTATTAGAAAGATCACGAATTTAGATAAAACATATGTCTAGACTAATATTTTTCTCGATTAATGTTTATCTCACCTACTATATATTAAAATAATAAAGAAGTACATGTTTTTGAAGTTTCGAAAGGATATTATATTTTGTAAAAGACATTACCGATAATAATCAATCATTGAAAAAAGAATATGTTTTCTGCAGGCA
The DNA here is from genome assembly GCA_029203775.1 of Neoneuromus ignobilis. Lineage (NCBI taxonomy): Eukaryota > Metazoa > Arthropoda > Insecta > Megaloptera > Corydalidae > Neoneuromus > Neoneuromus ignobilis. The sequence goes on along the minus strand of CP092090.1, from coordinate 7,246,293 downwards.
ACTGTACAATAAAAAATTCTATACGAGTCGTGTAACAGAACAAAGTGCAGGAAGCCGTTACAGGAGGAGATTGTTTTTAAGGACTTTTTTTAATTGTCGCCGCCAGTACGTCGGACAAAAGAACGTGGCAGAGAATGTAATTTAAAGTAGCTAAAGACGGGTAACTAACGTTTAAGATGTTTAATGGAAAGATAATGTCGCAGAGATGAAAATATTATCCGTTGTGAAGGATTTCATAAAAAGCGGCATAATATTACAAGAGCAGAGCTCGACTTTATGAGCGACTCTCCTTTTTATTTCATAAACAGCGAGATATATTTTTTTGCGTACGAACTATCTAGGTTAAGTAGTCGTTACTTCACTTCATATTAGTCGATTATAATGGATTAAAATTATTTCGATGTCGTTTACAGGCGTTTTATATTTTAAGCTCGTAATTATACGATTCTTAGTCATCCTTATCACGTTTACTTAACAATGTCACATTTTTTCTTTAGTTTTACAAAATTATTTTTAACAAAAACTGTCTTTACTCTACACATAATATCAAAAAATTAAAAATATGTAAATTAAAAAAGTATATTTAATTTATACGCATATAATATAATTACCTACGTAAAAATATTACATTTTTTCATTAAATTTATATTAAGTAGTCTAATTTTATTCACAGTTATTTTTATACAAATATTAAAAATGAAAAATAAAATAAATAGAAACAATTATTTTTGTAATAGAATACACATTCTCTTACAAAATTTCTTAAATAAAATGTGGTGAAATTATTTTGAATAAAGTTATGTACCAATTATTGAAATAAAAAAAAAATGAATCTGAAAAAGAAAATCTTTCAATTAATATTTTCATTAAGCATCTGATTATTAACTTTTACTTCGTTTAAAAATTCTACATAATTAACACAAATGAATTTTCAACCCCAACACCACAATAGTTATAAAATTATCCTAATATACATTTAATTAACAATGTCACATTTTTTATGCAATTTTACAAAATTACTCAGAAAATTAATTTATGTTAAAGTAAATTTTCCACAGTTTTAAAATAAACAGTAAATTCTACATATTTTTTTTAATTAAAAAAATATAAGCTTGTTTTATAAAATATAATTTGAAATCAATTCCAAAAAATCTGTAAATAAAAATTGAAACAGAAAAGATATTTTTTACATTTGTTAAAAGTAAAACTAAGTACTTTGTAAAACAGGACATAACAAATAAATATCTCTGTTATAAATTATCACATACCTTTGTAAAATAATTATTCTGTATTTTCATACGTCAATATTTAAATTTCTAATAAAGTGAATGACTTAGACCACTATTCAAAAAAGAATAAACTGAATTTCATTAAACGAAAAAGTTATTGCTTCAATAAAACCGCTACTTTTTATTTTTTTAAAAAATCATTTTCATTTATTATAACTTAGATCATTGTCATACGAATTTAGTAATAAACTTTTTTTTAATATGATTTAAATCACTTTCATAATCACCAGCTCATATATGTTATAAATATTGTATCAGTAAGTTGTAAATAAATAATTAAAATAAAATATTGATAAGAAAATTTGATATATTTTGAAGAAAACGATTTCCTTCTCTTGAGAAATAACATTTCCAAACAAAATATCTATTAAGAACTACTTTCATAAATATAAATATTATAAAAATAACATCATGACTTATCATCAATCTGTTCATTGTACATGTATCTTATCTTTAGCCGCAAAATGTGTTAAAGTGCAAATTATAAAAAGATTTATTCTATGAAAAGACGACAACATTTTTATTATACCATTTATTTTATGAAATTATTTTCTTGGAAATTACTACTTTGAAAATATTACAATAAAAAACTGTTTATGTACAAAATCTAAAATATTGATATAAATATATAAAATATTCAAATATAAAATGACATTCTTTGGTCAAGTATTGAATAAAGAAATATTTCTTCGAAATTATAGATTATCAGAAGTAATCCATCATATATAAAGTTAAAAGCTAAAAAATATTTAATTACATACTACATGCAAAAAGCGAGTCACAGTTGAAAATTTTTATTTGTACTAATCCGTTCGTTCATCTTAAAAAAAATGTTTAATTTTACATAAAACAAATATATCAAATTAATGCCTGTTCACACAGGACAACATATAACAACAATAACGAAAAAAACAATATGTTTACTTTAAATACTGTTGAAAAATGTACTGAACGAGTAAACAATGTATTAATGACGTCAACCGGTTTACCTTTGTTTGGTTACAATATTGACACTTGGAATTGTGTTTAAATATTGGTAATCCTTGTATAATGATGCGGTCCATTGAACAAACAAGTATTAAATGTGTCATATTTACAGTGTTAAACGGAATGGGCGCGGCTTCGAAATTGGCAAATGATATTTTAAATACACTTTATCGTTTTAAGATCTACATTTGTCTTGTCAAATATATATATATATATATATATATATATATATATATATATATATATATATATATAATAGTATTGTATGTAAAATCTAAAGTTAATGAATATGATTATATAATACTTTTCTATACTGGTGGTATTTCGCAATAATTATGTAAAAATATTTTCTATTTAGATATAATAAATGAGTACAAAATAAATATTTAAAAAACAGAATGGTCTTACTTACATTAACAAATTTTTCAAAAAAATCAGAATCGAAAATTGAAATTCACTGCACATTTAACACAAAATATTTTAATAAATTATTATGCTTATCGACACAAAATAACATATTTCATATTAAATATAATACAGTATAATTTATTTGGAAATTTTTTGATAAGATTAGGAATTATTGATAATTACACAAAATAAAGTACAAACATTGATAAAAATCAGAAAACAATAAAAAAAATATTTACATTAGTTTAAACGTAAATAGTAATAAAATCAAAATGTAAAATGCAAAAATATATTTGTTTATAAATTTATCTGAAATATAGTTCAAAAATTAAGAAAAATATACCAGAAGAGGGAACGTTCACTGACAAAATAAATGGCATTAAAAATAGTACAAATAAATCAGTAATAAAAATAAAGTAAAATCTTACAGTTAAAAACAAAAATCCATATTTCCCTAAATATTTATTATTTTTTTTATACTTAACAAATATTTTTTAAATACTCTATCAGTAAATTGTAAATAAATTATTAAAGTAAAATATTGATAAGAAAATTTAATGTTCTGAAGAGAACGATTTTCTATTCTTGAAAAATTTTATTTTAAAATTTGATATCTAAGATAAATTTTTAAAAAAATAATATATAAAAAATACTTTTAAACTAAATAGTCTTTAACTAATATTAAATTAAATTAATTACGTTTGTTCTAAAAAAAAAGTTAATAAAAAATATAAACATATGATTATTTATGAATTACAATAATTTTCTTTTTAGACATTTACATTGCGATATTTAATATTTTATATAATATATATATATATATATATATATATATATATATATATATATATATATTTATATAAGTATATTCACACGCGCACACGTTCAATAATTGATGTTTCCGCAAACATTCCATTCATTCATCCATTCGCTCATTCAAAAAGTAACAAACACGTTCAAAAATAACTAGCAAATATGCTGGCGCTCTGACTGAAAAAAAATATCTCTCTCGACATTCCAAGAACGTTCCAATACAAAAGAGATCTTCTACGTCGACGGTGCATGTTTTTCAGAATTGTTTTTGATCTACTCTAACATGTCATTATTCATGTGTGACTTATGAAAAACTGTTTTCGAATTAAACACTCTTTTGAATTTTGATTTAAGAACTTGTTTATTAATGATTACATACATTTTACACACACATACTATATATATATATATATATATATATATATATATATATATATATATATATATATATATATATATATATATATATATATATATATATATATATATATATATATATATATATATATATATATATATATATAAATACCAATTTTAAAATGAAAAGATGAAAGCCAAAATACCATTCAAAAAATACACACAAAGTTAATTTCCTTCATCAGTACAGTAATGATGTCAAAATCTGCTTAAAATAGAAGAAAAGACTAAAATATGAATATATATATATATATATATATATATATATATATATATATATATATATGTATGTATGTATGTATGTGTGTGTGTGTGAAAAAAAATATTATTGAAAAATCATTTAAATATTATGAATAATATTTCAAAAAACATTCAAAGTTAAAAATGTTACTTTTTATTATTATATGACGTCATGTATAATTCTTATGTTTGTTTATTATTACTTATTTTTGATATTAAATAAATGATTTTTAATTGAAAAACGAATATATTTTTATTTATTATAAAACAACAAAAAAGGAGCTTAAAAGTAAAAATTAAATTTATATTTTATATAAATAAAAACTAAATATATACAAACATTTTTAAAAAATAAAAAAATAACTAAAGTTTTCTATTTCACACTTTTCTCTTTTCCAAATCGTATCAATAATTCGACATTTATCTAATTTAAAATTCTTGAATCGAGCTCATGAGAAAATAAGATAATAAACTTCTGTAAAATTCTCGGTATTTAGTGTATAGTTGAATTTTTGTAAAGAAATCCGTAACGAGTGATAAAACTATTTTATTACAGCACTTTAGTTAAAGGAAACAATTTTAATTAAACTTAGTTCTTTTTAAAACTAAACTTGTCAAACTCAATTACAAAAGACAAGTATCTTCGATTTAAAAATTAGTTTCTAAGGTAATATTTGCCTTTTTTAACGATACACGCTTTACTCATTTATTTCATACTATCGAACAAGTTCAAATCATTCTATCTAGATGACTAGTATAAAAGTTCTTGTCCAAACTAATAAAAAAATCTAATCAAGTTTTTTCAAAGAAGATTTTTTTAAAAAAAATTATTGTTTCAAAGAATTACCAAGAAGTTAATGTTTTATTGTTGTAAAGTTCTATAAATAAGAATAAAAATTAAAAGAATCCCTAGACAACATAAAATTAATGTTAAATAATATAAAAAAATTTATATATATATATATATATATATATATATATATATATATTGTTCATACGTGAATATTAATTCTAGTAGCTTTTCAAATAAGATTAGCTGTCTCCACAGGCGAAATTATTTTTTTTTAATTTTTCATCTGCATTAAGTGTAATTAAAGCCTAATTTAGCTGTTCTCGATGTAGACCGTAATATTACCTTGCCTGAGGCGACCGAAAGGTAGGTAGCACAAAATAAATAATTAATGAAAAAAATACCCGAACAAATAATAAAACATATATCTATCCATCTTATGACTGATGAATTGTTAAGGTTGTGTTTAAACTTTATATGGATACGTACGAGGAATGATTGAAAAGTAACTGAATTTATTATTCTAGAAATTTCATTGTTAACATTTTTATTTTAAATATTATTTTGAAATATATATATATATATATATATATATATATGTGTATGTGTGAGTGAGTGTCTATGGAAATAGAATAGTTTATTTTTCTTTAGTCGTTTAAATTTGCGTTACTGCACGATTTTTATAGGCGCATTTAATAATCACTTACTGATCTAGAAAACACTAAGATTTTTCTTGAATAAATTGGTAAAAATAAAAAATATATTAAACAAAGAAAAAGAATAAATACTGACTAAGAACTTATTTTGAACTATACGACAATAATTTATAAAATTATTAACAAAGATCTGTTTTAAATAATGAATTTTTGAAAAAAAAAACAATTCATTATTCGTTGAAGTATATTTCGATACTTAAGCTATTATTTTTAGAATAAATCACTAGAATAATAGTGTAGATATTGAATTCACATTTGTTGAATAATTTTAAAGAAAATTTTAAGATTCAGACGATTCCTTTGTACATGTGAATCATCAAAATTGGTAAAATCAGATATAAAAAAATTATTAAAATATGAAAAAAGTAAAATTTGGATAAGTACTGTTAGATAATTGTTTTATAATATTTATTTTTAAAAAATGTAATTATTACAGAAACATAATCCGAATATAGATAAAATCAAAATAATAAAAATTATTATTCTTTTGATTATTGTAAGTATGTATATATGTAATTTTAAAATGAAAAGATTATAACTAAAATAACATTCAAAAGGTATACAAAAAGTTATTTTTTTCATCTGTACAGAAATGAGGTTAAATATTTGTTACACCAAATTTCATTTTGTTGCATTGATTATTATTTTTAATAAAAAATATATAATCCAACTAAAATCTACAAAAATAAATTAAGAAAAACTAAAACTAAGTTCAAAATTATATATAAGAAATATGTAGGAAAATATATATTACAAATATAAATAAAAATAAATTACAAACATATTTTCCAAATGTTATTTATTTATAAAGCGTTTCATTTTATACCAATGATTATTATTTTATGACTTTCATATATCAATTATTATTTTCAGATGAGATATCAATAATCTAGATACTCGACTGTGGTTTAACATAAATGAAATTCAGAAGTCGTTCTTCAAACGCTGAGTAATTTAAATCATGTTTAAAGCTCCAACACTCAACAAGTAACTAAATATGAATATCTTTCAACCTACACATAGAGGAGGGATGTTCCATAGGAGAAATTAATGACAACGTACTAAAATATCGATTTCAACACATTTATAAATAATGTTTGAGATTACTTTCCGATCAATCCTCGCACGTACGTGTGCTTATATATATATATATATATATATATATATATATATATATATATATATATATATATATATGTATATATATATTTACACACATACACGTTTAACGAATGCCGACTACTACTTTTTGTTACGTTTCGTTCACTTCATAGCACGCCAATAGAGCGCGCCGTCATCGCGACCTCCTCCTCATACTCTTCGTCCTCATCTCTCCCTTCACGTCTTCCTCGTCGACGTTGTTTTTTCCCCTGTAATTTTGACAGATCTGAGATATCGACCGCACGGCTATGATTTATATGCTCCGGTGACTGCCCCACCAGCCTGTTTGATATTCAATTAGCCGGATCTTTTTTCCTGTCGGCGAACATATGATGTTGATGTACAGAGTGTTTCAGTTTTATCGTAACAGATACTTTAAAGTCAGCGATGCGATACGCCTGACTTATGTTGATTGATTATGAAATAATGAGATACCACCGTTGAATATATATATATATATATATATATATATATATATATATATATATATATATATGTATATATATGAAATATTCCTTGACAGGAATTTTCTGTTTACGCAACTTAGACGGTTTCTAAGCGCCGTCAAATCTCATTCTTCACTTAACATTTCGATTTGATTTATTAAAATATAGGGTCATCCAAATGTGACGTCTAGATTCGTGTTTTATTGAAAGGAAACAAAAGGAACTATACACATGTTTCCCTATACACCACTCTAAACACATGTTTCTTTTTAACCAGTTGCGCTGGTAATTAATTAACTTACACGCGTGGCAAATCCGTCCAAAGCAATTCGCAGCGAGTTGGTATTTGAAATCATTTTTTTATAAAGTTTCAGACACACACACACATTAACATTATAGTAAAACTATTAAATTGATTAACAAATTTATTAATAATTTTTGAAAAGGAGTATTTCTTGGGTTTTGGTACGTTTGTTATTTTACCGAATAGAATAGAGGTATTAAAAAATTCCATACCCATTAGATAAAAGAATATTTTTCTGTAACTTTTTGTAAATTTTCTCATTAAAGGAAAAGATAATAAATAACTATCTTGCAGGTTTGCTCCACCCATACCATCATTGTAATCTAAAACTATATTAGATTTTGTAATGTTTCTATTTTGGTCTGTATAATTTCTACATTTTTTCTTTTTTGTTACAATTATTTCTGCTTTAGAATGTTTTGAAGAAAGTAAATATATATCTCTTTTGTCCTTCCATTTTACAGCTAAGATACCATTGTAAGATCTTAAAAGAACTTAAAATGTTTTTAATTTTGTCGCTGCGAGATCTTTTAGCATATTCTTTTTATTAGATCTGACTGTTCTGATAGTATTAATTTTTGCAAATGGAATTTCCGATACAGTTTTGGTGACGAATACCAGTTATCTAAAAAGAGGGTGTGTACAAAATCAACTAAAGGTCTACATAAATCCAGTATAATATTTTCTGATGCGCTATTATCAGAATAAAATAGTTCTTTGATAAAATAGTTTTTTATAATAATAAAAAAATGTGTTTTGTAGTTACTTGATTATTATTCAATGAAAATATGTAAAATTAATGAAGTTCTACAAAAAAGCACTTGTATGCCTTCAAAACAGAAGTGTGACATTTTCTAACTGAACTCCGATGTTATTTTAACTTAGCAAAAATCACACGACGTGCTATGTACGTCTTATCTACATTTGGTACAGATAGCAGTTGACGTACATAGCACGTCATTCCAACTGGTTAATAAAACACAAATCTAGGCATCACATTTGAATGATCCTGTATTTATGAATGTTAGTGATATTGTTTCATATAGCAATATTATATTACTAAATTTATGTTCAATTAGAAGATCGAAAAATTCGATTTTGGATTTTGACAATTTCTATAAGTATAATATCTGGAGAATATTCCCTAAGAGTTTCAAATTAATTCGACTAAAATTGATGGAGGTATATACATACTAGTTTTTTTACAAATACTTGTGTAAACTAGTTTTGAAATTTTAAACACATTTTTCTGAAATTGCATTTTCAAATCGATAATTAAAATATTTCAAAAAACGATTACATTGATTTATTTCAAATTTTGCAAGATTATTATAGATACAAAAAAATAGTCCTTGAACGATAGATTTTTCATTGTATAGTTTCTTTTTTATTGATTAAAAATGAGCGAAATGTGTGTCAACAAATAAAGTAAACATCAAATAATTACTAAACTCGTTCATAAATTCGAGATTTTAAAGTAAATTTTCATTTTTATATAAATAATTTTAAATAAAGAATTATTTTATAAATATCTATTGATTACTTACCTCATTATTAGTTTTTATAGTTAATTTTTTTATTTTTTAAAACAACTAAATGAAGGTAATCTAAGAAAAATATGTCTATAAATTTTTATTCTAAATTGAAAAATACCTTATTTTTCAAAATACAACAAATTTATAAATACAAACCAAATAAAATTTCCAAAAATGTTTAACAACAAATTTATTATCAAAATACGTTACTTTTTATATAATACGAAACACATAGACAGGGAAATCGAGAGAAAGATATTTTTCTGGTTCTAAACAACTTTGTTATTCATTTGATTCATTATCTCGTCCTTCGACAAAACTTCTTATCAATACTATTCAGACGAATAATTTCCCTGTATTTACTGTTTTCTTCCATTGTTATTCTCATAAGATCGAACTGAAGATTAGTCACGAATTCTAAACATTATCTCTTCCACTACTGTGGTTATGTGTGAGCAAAAAAACTGCATTTTCTCTACAATTCGATTCAATCTTATCGTTTTTCATTTAAATACAAAAATTAAACTGGGATTTTTTTACAATCTCCAGTAACGAATTTAAATAGCTACTATATTTATTTTTACACAAGTTTTAAATGCTATTTATTTTATATTTCAACACGTATATATATATATATATATATATATATATATATATATATATATATATATATATAATACATGGATACGTGAAAACGAAAGTAATTATAAACTTATATATGCGGAAGTACATTAATTTTTTGCACCGTACGTAAACATTATAAATGAACGTTTTTCAAGTCAACTGGAGAGAAAAAAATACGTCATTTCTTGTTACATCTGTAGACATAAGTATAACCAAACATAATAGTGAACAGGTATGTATATATAAGTAAGTATGTGTGTACATACAAGCCTAGACAACATGTTTTAGTCGATAGTAGACACCTATCTGGTTTGATCTTTCATACAAATATTAATTTGAATAAAGAACATGAACGTATGATTAATGTTCTCGGACCTGAAGCCAAAATGTTATTAAATGATAACTATTTAAATTGTATGTGTATATTTTTTCATATTGTGATTCGTATTACTTAAACAAAGATTATTTGACATCAACAGAACATCGCTAATGAGATTTAAACTTTTTTTGCATTCAACTTTACATTGTTTATCATCGGTTTGATTTTTTAATTGCATTTGTCATGAATTATAGTGAATTTAATTATATAACTTCATCACTTCAACATGTAATTTAGTAATATTATATATATATATATATATATATATATATATATATATATATATATATAATGTATGTAAATATGTATAGACGTTTTGATTATTCAATTAAAAATAATTGGATGTGAACTAGATTTCTGAACAGAAATAACAACGCTATGAATTTTTCTATATTTTAAATTAAATTAAATTTTAAATGAACAAATATATTCTACATACAAGTTACTGATTGACGATAACTTGAAATTACACGTAAACATTGTATCGATAATATACATTTCTTGGAACAAAATAAATTTCCCACACCTATATTATTATACACTATTACATAGGTGTGGACGAACTTGAAAATATACCTGTCCATCATAAAGACCGTTGAAGTCTATTGTTATGTCTAGCCCTTCGAGCATACGCCGATGGACATCGCCATGTATAGAAGCGAAGGCGGACGACGGAAAGGATGTTAGTCATCGTACGCCAAGTTTCACTTTCTTTGTGTACGAGTCGCCCTCGTATGCCCTTCTTGCTTTTAAACCAACCACCACGAGCACTCAATGTTGCAACTCTCAATCTTATCTTTGCATAATAGCATCCCATCTTCAATATACACGCATCTATCTACCTGTAGCATAACATTGTTTATTCTAAAAGTGTTTTTTTTTCTTGAAGGGAAAAAGGATTATTGTTTTGTTGAAGTGTGTTATTTTTAATGATTTTTTTTCGATGTTCTAGCGTTAAATTGATTTAGTGTCATATCCGTTTCCTTCGAAGAGATCATTGATAAAAATAAAGGGTATGGTTCAAACATGACATCACATATATTTCTTTTTTAAAAAACTTATGCTAAGTAGTCACAAATACACCGACGCTGTGTAATTCAATACTTTTAGTACATTTCAATATATTTTTATTTCAGAGACATAAATATCAGAAACAAAAAATATATTATATACTCATATAAACTTATAAAAAAGTATAGCAAGAGAAAAGTAAAATACAATGAGAAAAAATAGAAGTTAAAACTATTTGTATGTGTATTTATTGTATGATAGTTTATTAAAAAAAAAGAAATATTTATAGATGAAGTGAACAGAAGAAAAAAGATGAGATGACGTCAATTTGAAAAAATATATATATTATGATATCAAATGTTCCTCTGTTTAAAGAAAAAAAATTTTTTTTTTGATAAATACCTCCTACTAGTTTTCACTTATGACAATGAAACATGAGTCTAAAATGACAGAATAATTCATTGACCTCAGATAACATAAAAAGCGTGAAAAGATGTATGGTAGGAATAATTTATAGAAACAAAAAGAGAAACAAGTGGATTTGAAAGAAAATCAAAGTTATGGATATTATAACAAAAATGAAAAATTTAAAATAGAACTAGATAAGTCATATAACAAGAAAATAAAATCATCAATGGATCTAGAAATATAAATAAATACTTGAAAAGATCCATGACTAGATGAAACAAAGATATGAGAAAGAAAGAGAAAAAATTCGGAAATGAGAATTTTTTGAAAAGATTCTCTAGCATTAATGAAAAATGTTGATTATATATATGAAAAACAATGATGCTCTACCCCCGACGTGATGTGAAAATTTCGTTTCCGAACTTTCATGAAGTTTTACAAAAAATTCTAAAGTATAAATTTTATAAAATATTAAAATTAATAAAAAAGGGAAAAAAGATAGATTTTTAGGCAGACTCTAGGATCGACGAGCGAAACGAATACGGAGCAGATCCATTTAGTACCCCAGAAAAAATAAAAGCAAAAATTCCATCTAGGTCAATTTATTTTTATTTTTTACAACGAAAAAGAATAGTCATTAATATTTATAAATGAACAATAATAAAAATATATAAAAATATGAGTTCATTACCAAAATAGTAAATAAATATTTAAAAATAAATACAGTATTGAAATATTAATTACACTTTTGTAATTTTTTTTAGAAAACTTTAATGTAAACATTCATATATAATATTTTAAGAAAATATACTGAAATTTATTTCATTAAAACTAATCTTATTAGTCAATTAGCACAGAAATAGATTATTGTAGTTTTGAAGATATTTCATCTATTGTAGTTTTAAGAGATTAACATTGTAAAATTAATTGCAAAAAACGAAAAATATATTTTACGATAAAATAGTTATTCAACTCTCTGATACTTCTTACAAAAAAATTCCACAAATAATTTAATAATTGGAAGTTATTCTAGAAATTCGATATTATCAAAAGCGCAAATTATCTCATAAAAATTCATATGAAAATTTTACAAAAACCTACGCGACTAATTTAGGTTTGACAAAAACTATTTCGCTTGTTTACTAAATTATATTTTTTTTTGTACATGTTTTATAACCTAGTTTTTTTTTATTGATGAATTGACCATCGTAACAATACTAGTACTGCAGTGATAACCAATTTCGTTACCAATATAAATTTAAATTAAATTCAACGACAAAAAAAAAACATATCGGATACAAAAAGTAGATTCATAAGCTTTAAAATCAACATAGCATCAATATATTTTATTAAATAAAAATTGTAGTTATCACACAGCATATCGCGAACAGAATGATGGGTTCGGTGCTGCAGGCAATATATAGATGCTCTGGTTGAATAATTTCTATTTTTAACAAAATTGTATTGTTTCAATTTAATTTCGTAAATGCAATACTAGGCAATATTATCTCTGTTTGACCGAATGTCACTTTTAAAATATTATTCGATTACTATTTCCATTTTAAAATAATTAAAATTCAGTATACATGTTATGATGTAATGGTTTTTAATCAATCTCGCTACAGAATAGTTTTTTTTCGTAAATTAGTAGTGAGTTTTTTCTGATTCAGTATTTAGAATTCGATTAAAATTGATAAACTGAAGTAGTAGGATTGTTAATTACATTTTTTAAGTATCTAAATATGATAATTAGTTTTTTTTATCTATTTTCACAAACAAATATCCTTCATGGACATACATACATCAATATATACTTATCTAAATACATGACACACACTCGTACTTGAAAATAGTGTTAAGTAATAAATTTTATTTATTTTCATACTTTTTCAGAGGCTTGGTTAGTCTCCCATGACAGAGGGGCGGAATTTATTTTTAATTGTATCAGATATTTTTTTTAAACTAAAAATACTTTTTTATTCGTTTATAATTATATTAATTATAATTATTATATATTAAATAAAAATATAATGTACAATTTTAAGAGATTAATACATATCTATTACAAAAATAATGATTAAATACAGATATAATTACAGATTTAAGAATAAAATAAAATATCCACCACTAAAACAATATTTCAATCAAAATTTAAATTTATTTATTTTTTTTGATAAAATTAATATTTATATTAATAATTTATTTATAAAAGAAAAACTCAAATCTGAATTTAATTTCGTTCTTAAATTCTAAAATAATAACAGTATTTTTATAAAAGTGATTTGGTATTTAATAAAAATTAACATTTCTATATACCGAATAATTTTTACTATTTTAATATCGAAACAAAATTACAAAAAAATAATATGTAATGAAAAAAAGGTTAAAAATATTTTCTCTATATTTCAATATATTTTTAGATTAAGAAAAGTCATTTCGAATCGTTAGTTTCCCCGACATATAATTTATTTTTCCTTTAATGACAAACATTTCAGTTGACCTAAATTACTTCAACCGATTTTATTTTCTTCTATTATCTTCGCATCAATATTCCATTTTGGGAAATATGTCATCGTCCTCTTTATATAATATAATTAATTAAAATCGTTAAAATGCTAACGAATAAAATGAATGGGCGTTCGTTCTAAAATCTTTCTTTTTCTACACTCACACATAGAAATAGTACATTTAGCTTTATTATCTTCCTAAATTAACTACATTCGAATGAGATTAGTTTTTAATGATTCCATAATATATATATTTATGTAAAACAGTTTCGCCCATAATTTGCATAACACAAAACAGAATACAATATAGCAATTAAGCGACCGTAACTAGGAAAGCTGAATAAATTAAGTGATTTTATTGAAGACACGCAAAGAAAAATTGCATATTACGATAGTCACGTAATGGATTAAAGTGGCTGATAAGAGACGAACAGGAAAAAAATAGAAATACATAACCACTTAATAGAAACAATTGCGATTGTCGATTTTAATTAATTGACTATTAGTTATATTGATTCGTATCAGATTAGGATGAAAATTGTAAATATACGATAGTGCATGTAGTTAATTTCAATATATATATATATATATATATATATATATATATATATATATATATATATATATATACATATTTACTTCATGTAGCTCGTACATTTTATACTAGACAGTCGTGTACGCCAACGATTCCAAGAAATTAAATTTAATTGGTTTTTGTTACGTGCTACGCTTGGAATATTTTTCATAGAGTTTTTACTAAAGCCACTATCGTATTTCTATTAATTTTATAATTAATACAGTTAATTAATTATTGTGGCAAGTTATTAAAGACATAACTCAATTGAACGTTTTGAAAAAGATAATTAAAAGTCATTTTATTAAAAAAAGTACAGGATTATATCAATAATAATTTGTATAATCTTTTTTAAAGAATGTTTTATTATACATATATATATATATATATATATATATATATATATATATATATATAAAATAACCTAAAAAATTATGTTTATGAAACGAATTTAAAAAAAAATTGATAAATATTTTCTGAAAAATCAAATAACCTAAAAAATACAAAAATACAATTAATCATTAAAGAACAAATATTACAAATTTCATTCATAATTGTATAATTTTTTAAATTCAAATTAATGAAAATAACAACAAAATTTAGGTATATAAATAGTATCTAATTATTAATAATAAATCAGAATTATTTATAACAGTTTTATTACAATCGTATGTCACGGCAATTTTTAAAACAATGGGTGATTATTTATGATATTTAGTATATTCATTAATTCAAAATTAAAAGATAAATTTTATTTATATATTTCATATTTTTATTTTGAATAGTAACTTGATTACAAAACCTTAATCTCTTATCTTAAATTAATTTTGCTTAATTGAAATAAATTTGAAGAATTGCTAAGAAGTATATCTGAAATAATTCCAGATATAAACTTATTACCTTTTCAGTGATGCATACAATAAACTTAATAATATTTTGGTTAAAAATAAACATTTTTATTAGAAATAAATGTTTTTCATTGGAAAATTAGAGATTATTTGTAAGCTTATTAGGAAATATGCATTTTTTGATTAAAACAGAACTGATTGGCCAAGTTCGAGTTTTCACTAAATAAAATTCATTCCAGATTCGAAAATGTGATTTTAATCATCAATTTATCTTCACTTAGTACAGATCATTGATTTTTGATGGAAAAAAATGATTTTTAAAAATATTAATTTTCCATGAAATTTTACATACTATAGGTCGTGGGTTTTTTATGGTCAAAAATTGAAAATTTTTAAATGTACAATAAATCAATATTTTTCATTACGTATCGATTATTTTGATAGGAAATAATCAATTTTCAGCAAAAATAACACTTGTTATTGAAATTTTCATTTTTTATAGCTTAAAATCAATTTTTGAGTGCTTTCCTCCCTTAAAATTTGATTTATTTTAGCAAATATCTTACTAAATATTAACCAAAATTATAAAAATTGCACATATCTGAATTTGTACATGGTTAAAATGTATATTTTTATTGAAAATTAATATTTTTCAATAGAAAATTAGATATTATTTATAAACTTCTTTGAAAATAATCATTTTTGATTAAAACAGAACTGATTGATTAAGTTCGAGTTTTCCTCAAATAAAAATTTTTTTATGTGCAAAAATATGATTTTAATCATTAATTCATTATAATTTAGTACCTCTTATAGATTTTTAATGAAAAAAAACAACTTTTAAAAAATTTTATTTTTCGCCAAATTTTACATACTATAGGTCGTGGTTTTTTTAAGGTCAAAAATTGAAAATTTTTAAATTTACTATAAATTAATATTTTTCATTACATATCGATTATTTTAATAAAAAATAATCAATTTATAGCAAAAATAACAATAGTTATTAAAAATTTCAATTGTTAGAGTCTAAAATCGATTTTTGAGTATTTTTCTTGCTTGAAATGTGATTTATTTCAACAAATATCTTATTAAATATTAACTAAAATTAGAAAAAATAGCAGATATCTAAATTTATGTATATTTTAAAATATATATTTTTATCAGAAATAAGTATTTTCTTTTAGGAAATTAGTTATTATCTGCAAGATATTCTGAAAATACTCATTTTTTTATTAAAACAGAACTGATTGGCCAAGTTAAAATTTTCATAAAATAAAAATCGTTCTGTGTGCAAAAATGTGATTTAAATCATTAATTTATTTTAATTTAGTGCCACTTATTGATTTTAGATAAAAAAAATTGATTTTTAAAAATTTTGATTTTTTATGAAATTTTACATACTATAGGTCGTGGTTTTTTAAGGTCAAAAATTGAAAATTTTAAAATATACTATAAATCAATATTTTTCGTTACCCATCAATTATTTTAATAGAAAATAATTAATTTATAGCAAAAAAAAAATAATAGTTAATAACATTTTCAATTTTTATAGTCTAAAATCGATTTTTGAGTATTTTTCTTGCTCGAAATGTAACTGATTTGAACAAATATCTTTCTAAATATTAACCAAATTAGAAATTTTCGAATTTACACACATCTTTATTTTATATGTATAGTTCTGAGAAAAAATTGTTAATTTTCTTTCTTTCTGGAAATTATTGCAAATTTATTGTTTTTTTGACTATATATATTATTACTTCCAAATTAATAAACAATATTTAAATAATTTAATATCCCTAAATTTTTCAATACTGTAAATCTATTAATATGTGTTTATAACTCGACAGAAACTATAAAAAATAATTTTTAAAAAAATAATTTAAATATTTAATCTATTAATAATGAAATTGTTAGTTTTCATGTATTCGAGTAATAAAAATTCTTGTTTTAAATTATTGTCAAATAAATAATAATTAGTTACTGTTAAGTGTAGGATATCTGCTAATTACTCGAGAGATAATCAATTTTTAATTATCAACTTTGTAGATTGACCTAATGAGAGACAGAAACCTTAGGTAGCACCATGACCGTACTCAATCTAAATTTTAGTCAAAGTTTATATGACGAACTAATTAAATCATCACTATTATTGAATATACGCTACATGTATAAGTAAATTAAAACGAAAATATATTTTGGCTGCTTGTTCTCTTGTAATTTTAACATTATTAGTATAAAATTTAAAAAGGAGATTAATTATTTTCAAGCATCGAAATTAAATTTTAAACTAATTAAGTATCATCTATTTTTGTTACATCTTTCAACAAGTTATTAACTATATAATTACTTAATAAAACTATACATTATTTCTCATGGAAAACATTTCAAGTTGTTAATTAATTACGCATAAATTTAAAATATATTTTTATTTTTATAATCTTTTTAATTCTCTAGAAACAAATTACACTGTTTTACTTTTACTAGCACAGGAAATACAATCGTTTCGAATCAAATCAATTTTCACAGTCCGTACATGACTGATGGTTCTATGTAGACCAACATCAGACCTATATATTAAAGATTATAAACAGTTACAGTTGAGCTAGTCGTATGTTGACGACCCCTGTTATAATCATAAAATATTTAAGGTGAAAACGTAATTGAATATCTTTTACAAAGAACAAAAAAAAATAAGTAACACGAAAAAGCTTTGAATACACACCAACCAACGAGTAAAACAAGTGTCTCGAAAACATTAAAATTTCCGCACCCTTCTATTAGTGTTGTTATCCCCCCGTAGCATCAAGTTAATGCGGCTGCCCGCGAACGCCTATTAGCTCTACCACTTTAATGTCAGGTTACTTTTTTCAGCTGCTTAATGACCATGCCTTCTGCCCAAGCATGCGTACTATATACAATAGTACAATACTAAAACTATGATATTTTTATACACTATTGTAGTTTTTTAACAACAGAAATATAAAAAAAATTGTAAAAATGTTAGCAACGAAAATAAAAAAAGATTTTTACATTATGAAGGGTATGGAAAAAACAGTTAGTTATTAAATTTCAAAAGATCGTCTTTAAATAACAATATATCTTAAAATAAATTTCAAATACCAAAAATTATAAAAATATTTACAAATTAAACTTATAAAGTATTTTAAAATTATTTTAAGAAATTTGATTAATGAATTTATGTAAGGAAAATCCTATAATCAATAGCCATATAAAATTTTTATACGTTATAACCAAACAATAGACCACTTTACCGATTTTTGGATATTGAGAAAAGTCATAAAAAACGAATTTCAGATACTAAAATCATATTTTATAAGAATGAATGTTAATTTTGTAGAAAAATGGCTATTTTCAATTTATGTTTAAAAAAATTGTTTTATAATAATTTCTGAAATTTTCAATATTTTTCCTCTCAAAGAACAACTTAAAATAATAGAAAATCATTTTTGTTTAAAATGAAAAATATGAAAGAAAATGGATAAAATAAAATTTAAAAAAAAAACACAAAATAAAACGAGTCAACAATTAAATTCATATGTTCATACACAGAGCAAATTTTATTTTAATAAAATCTTTATTTATCTAATCAGTCACTGATTTAATTAAAAATATATATTTTTTCATTTTTGAATATTTTTTTTTACAGAAAATCTCCAATTTTTGAATTAAAAATATTTTCTTAGAACTACTTGAAATTTTATATTTAGTAAAAAAACAATATTTTTCTAATTTTTTAAATTTCGAATCATGAAAAATTAATAAAAATAAAATACTTTTTAAAAAAATCTTATTTTCTAATAACAAATGTTACTTTTACTGAAAAATAATTGTTTTCTGTCAAAATAACTGATATATAGTAAAAAAGATTGATTTATAATGAATTTATTTTTTTTTTTCATTTTTGAGTCTCAAAAAACGACGACCTATAGTAAGGAAAATTTCATTAAAAAATCAATATTTTCTAAAATTATTTATTTTTATCTAAAATCAAAAATCGAATATAAACGAAAATAAAGTGGTGATTACAGTTGCATTTCCGAACGTAAAACAAGAAATTCAGTAAAAAAAATGTAAATATAAAAAATGTTGAAATATAAGTAAATAAAGAATTTCAATACATTCATTAAAAAAGCTATGTAATAATTCATATATATATATATATATATATATATATATATAAATATGTGTGTATGTGGATATGTAAATTTCAATGAGAGAAAAAAGACAACAAGAAATCAACCAAACAATAAATAGTTATTCAAACCTATACAAAACACCAATATCACTTAAACTTAACAAACGATCAATTTTGTGTACCAAAATTTATTTTTCAACTACTTTCAATGTTCGACGGAATCAAATCCATTATCACAACATCAAACACTCCGCAATCGAGTTACGTTACTGAGTAGCCAAACGTTACAGTAAGTCAGTAAAGCAAAGGAGCCAGTCAGATAACCGAGTCCGTACTTTTTTATATGCCCACGGAATTCCAAAGATCCCTTAATTGAAAATACGTGTGAGCAGCGTCAACCAAAACATAAATCATAAAAGAAATTATCTCTAATATGTCAGGCCGCAATGTGTCTTAACAAAGCGGATGAGGAACAACTGTTCCGTGCAGGTGAATGCACATTTAAGTCGATATGAGTATGTGTATATGTTTTTTTCTTCTTTTTATTGTTGCCTTTTGTTAAAGACTGGTTATAATGGTTGTTTCGTGTCGGTATTCAATGTTAACAACGTATGTTTCTATACTAGTTATTAGTTACTACTATTGATGTGTTATAATGATAATATTTATGAAAAATACATTAATTATTATTATTGTTAGTAGTGTAATAATGATTTAGAGTCAAATGTGTTGTTGCGTGGTAAATTTTGTTAATGCTTTTTATTATTACCATTACGATTTTCTATAATGAATACGAAACTCATTTTTTAAACACAATATTTAAAACTCATTAACATTTTTAACGAATAATAGATATAAAAAAAATAATTTAGGAAATTTATTCGAAATTAATTAATAGATGTTCAATATTTCTAGAAATTTCTTGGAATAAATTTATACAATTTTTAAGAATTTTAATGACAGACTCATTTGATAAGAGAATACAAAAATATATCCATCGATATGACAAATTCAGCCATTATAATTATAAAACCTTATAGTTACTTATATTTATGTACCTCATAACATGAAATATGTCAAGAAAAATGACTCTAAGACCTCAAAATTAAAAGAGTTTCAAAGAAATATAAGCATGATATATCAACCATAAAATGAATATTGAAATTTGAGAAAAAAATTGTTAAAAAAATACTAAAAATATTTTTAATTTGCAATAAAGAGATATTAAAAATATTTTTTTGTTGATTTAAGGAATACCGAAACCAAATTTTTGAATAACTACTTAATTTCCAAAATTAGAAATGTCTATAATTTTTTAACAAAAAATCATACCACAGTACCAAATATTTTTTATATAAAAATGAATAATATTTTTTGAAAAATCTTAACAATTTTATGATGTTTAAAAATGAATTCATTTGTAAAAAATAATTAGTGAGAAATTAAATATGAAAAATATATACATTTTTAAAAAAAAAATAAACAGATTTAATTTTTCAAGTTTTAATTTGAGATTTGTAAGAATTTACTTACATTGTTTTTTTTAATAATTGTAATTAATTTTACAAAATAAATTAAAGTGCATTCACAATGAATACATTTTTAAAACCCAGCTACTAATTCTTTTCTTATTTAAAAATAAATATAATTATTTTTTTATTACTACAGTATTTATGTCAAAATTAATTCAATAAAATATTTTTTTTTAGAACCATTGATTTTTTTCTGAATTTATATTACAATTTATATTTATATTACATTTTTTTCTGAATTTATATTGATCAAAAAATAAATAAATAATAGTACATAAAAGTACATATTGAAAATATAATATAGTAAATAAAAAAATCATTATATAAAATTATCACGAATAAATTCAAGAAAAGTCACCCATAAGGAATTAATTTCAGACAATAAGTAACAATGTAAGAAAGAATACAAAAGAAATCTTATATAAATGTATCAAAAAACTAAATTCCACATTTTTATACACACGTGTATATACAAAAATATTATTCAATCATAAATTAAACAACACAAAAAACGAAAATTACATTTTATAGTTTACAATTGAAAAAAACCTTTAAAAGCTTTGAATTTTTATTGATATTACTCGATATTCTATTTTAAACTCGGTGAAGAATAATAAACATAATAATAACAGACATTAATATTCTATAAAAATGTCATTTACAAAAAGTTATCGATATTTATATATACTAATATAAATATATATATATATATTTATGTATGTATATAGGTATGCATGTGTGTGTATGTGTATGTACATAATTATTTTTTAAATTGTTATAATATTTAAATGATATTTAAAAATGTCACAGTACTTTAAAAATTAGACTGTTGTGATTAAATCTCAGATAGAAATATAAAAAGTATAAATATACAAAGAAAAAAAAATAATATAAAAGAATACAAATCGTATATAAACTTCTGTATTGTTATGTACATTTGAATATATTTCTTAAACAATTTAAAACGAGTATTCTGTGAAAAAGGTACAAAGTACTACAACAATATGGCTTGCATTGACCTCATTACATAAATTTCAACATAAAACGGCCGGAAAGAATATAATTTGAAAAATATGAGTCGTTCTTTTAAGCTTTAATGATAATATGTGCAATTAATACTTGTCATAGGTACCGCTCGTCGACTCTTGAAATCTTTTTCACAAACAATTAAACTCAATCTCAATATCTAAGATCTTCAGCAAATTAATCTCGAATGATTAAGTTTTTTTTTATATAACAATAATGGCAGGAAGTGTTATTATTTTGAACTGTAAGTGTACAAAATTAATTTATCTAATTATAGACTAACGTGGTTGTTAGTAATTATACGTATATGCACTGGTATTACTCGGTTGTATTTTTTGTCTGTGCATTTCGGACTCCCATAGTACCGAAAAGAAACCGATTCACTATTTGATATTTTATCTTGTGTTGTAGATACTAACCAGTAATTTGTGAACATGCCATCAGATATAAAATATTTGTTTCGAAAAAGAAATGTTCGAATTTATGTTTATTAACATATTTAATACTTCTATCGTTTTCGGCCACACAAATTGTTTATAGTAATAATTATGGAGAATAGACAACACTCGACATGCACGTTTTTTTTTTAAAAAAAAACAAACAATAAAAAGAATAGATAATAAAATATTATACTTTGATCATTATTTTAATATTATTCGCAATTATTAATTTTCACAAAATTATAACGGAATAATGTTTTTACGCTTACAGTTTTTTATTCATACACGAATCACTTATGTAAAATACTACCTGTCAAGTTCTTAAATTACACTTTTTATTTATTTGAAAATAATCTTGTTTTAATACTAAAATATGTATATGTATTTAAATAATATGAATTGTTGGTTTTATTAGACAGTTATTATATGAGAATAGAATAAAAAAATGTAAATAAATATGTCTAGAGATTCTAAATGAAGGATTTATTTGTTTTCAATTTTTAAATATATATACCATTATATATATATATATATATATATATATATATATATATATATATATATAATAAATTGAAAAAATATGAATATTTAAATTTATTACAGAGATATTGTATAAAAAGAAAAGGAAAATAAATATTTTTTCAGAATCTTTAAAACACTATTAATTTGTCTTAAATTTGTTGATATATTATATATAAAAATTTATTATTACAAATTTACATTTTCAACAAATATGTTTTTTAAAAAAATCTTTTCAATATTATTTAAATTCAAATTGATATAATTCTCTTATACATAAAGTAATAACTTATAAATGTTTAAATTGAAAATCAATTTCCTTTTCCTTTTTTAAATAAAATCAATTTTAATTCATAAACAAACAATAATAATCTTGAAATAAAAATACAAGTATAAGAATGTAAAAATAAACGTAAAGTTCAGTATAACTACACAAAAATATTTTATTATTCTTTGAAATATTTCAAGTTTGCAAACTTCATTTTTAAGTATATACAGATTTTTTGATAGATTTATTTAGAAAGTGAAAATTAAATACAAAAAAATATTCAGTAAGAAAATTTAATTTAAGAAACAGTAACTTATTAAAATAATTTTTACTCAATATATTTATATTTGTATGTTATCATCTTCATCATAATCAATTTCTCTCTATTCACAGCTAGATGAAAACCTCGTACAAAATTTTTCATTTCCATCCAATGCCTCTCTTCCTCTTCCAATCTATTTCGATGAATTTCCTTACCTATATATATATATATATATATATATATATATATATATATATAGATAGATAGATAGATAGATAGATAGATATGTACGTATATATATTGTAATTTACCCACACTATTGCATATAATAAAAACAAATAAATAAACTTATCTGAACATAATTTGAAATTGTTGTTTTGGTAACATTATTATGCGAAAAGCTACTATTACAAGATAATAACATGTAAGCAAATATGCAAATAGTAATGTATAATATAATGCTTAACAGTAATGTCTCCAGACGTACAATATTTCAAGAAAGACATCTCTGCATTGAAATGCATAAGTTACAATGCTCATAAAATGATAATAAACATGTTAGTGTTTTTAGTATATATATATTACATGTTGTACATTGCATTACGTTCTACGCTACTTTGAATAAGAGAATCATTGTTGATTTTTATTGAAAATAAAAACCGTTAATCATGTTTCCAATTCAGTACAAAGTTACTGTTATTTATCTGTAGAAGATTTTTTCTGTTGAATAATAGAAATGTTAGTTATTCTTGTTTAGATATTTTCTTGTTAGAATTTCAATATGAAAATATTTATCTATATCTATATCTATCTATCTATCTATCTATCTATCTATCTATCTATCTATCTATCTATATATATATATATATATATATATATACATAGTGTTTTCAAATAAGAATGTCAGAACTTTGACAGCTGATGGCAGCCATGTTTGAATTTTTTCAAGTTCAACTCAGTATAGTTTGGTAAATTATCATGAAACGTTTAACGCTTTAACAACGTTTAGAAGTTGTAAAAACTTCAATAGAGTTAAATGAGTCCATTATTTCACGAAATGGACTCATCAATTGGCCACCAAAATCATGTGATCTAACTCCACTGGATTCTTTTTTGTGGTGTTAAGTGAAATCATTGCTTTATGCTGATAAACCACAAACAACAGAAGCATTAAAAATAAACAGTGAACGTGTAATTTATGAAATTGGACCACAATTATGTAAAAAAGTGGCTAAAAATTGGACTGAACGAATGTACTATGTCAAGTGAATTCGTGGTGGTCATATGAGTGAAATTGTGTTCTGTTATTAATGCCATAGAATATGCTTAAAAATAAAAATAACAAAAATAACGAATTAATTACATATTTTTTGTTTTATTTCCATTTAAACTTCTGAAGCGCTTATTGGAAAACCCTATATTTGGATAAAAAGAATAGTTGCTTTTAATAACATCTCAAAATATAAGAATTGCAAATTCGATTTAATATTATTAAAAATTAAAATTTCTTTAGATCACATTTGAAAAAAAATTACAACACTTAGAAAAATAAGCAATACATTTTATCGTAGCCATTAAAAATTATTTCAATATTAGATCTGGTTAATATTTTATCTAAGAAATGAAAATTCTTTACACATTACTCTTCGGTCAAGAGATACAGATGGATGTTAATTATTTTTAATTTTTATTAATTATTTAAATATTAATTTGATTTTTGATTTTTTTTAATGATACACACACACACACACACACACACACACACACATATATATATATATATATATATATATATATATAAATATCTATATGAATTTAAAAATATAATTAAAATATTTTATTTTAATTAAGAATTGAAAAATCGTTAATTTTTAATAGTGTTTTAATAAAATTGGGAAAAAAATCGATTGAATAAATTACTTTGGCTATGCAGATAATAAAACAAGTACAGCTTTTTGACACTTCTCCAATCGACTCCATTAGACTCCATGATACTAGAATAATTACCCGCGATTTGAATATTCATTACGTAAACAGCACACATATATTTACTGTTTTAATTTATGCGCAATAAAGAATAATTTTCCATGGATCCATTCAATGTATAGACAGATTGATTGCATCATTTAAACTACCGTACTCATATCGACGTAGAAACAGTAGATCTGCAAATTCATTTATATCTGTGACAATTTATTCTCATAACACCATTGATTTGAAGCAATCAAAATAATGGCTGACCTGACAGTCGAGATAGAACATTCGCCGGGAATATAATTTACAACGAACTCTATTACAATTGTGTGACACTTGCAAATGAAGGCTGAGGAGAATGTTGCGATGCGGATTAGCGAGCGTTACGCCATCGGTGCATACAACAAACGAGTCAGTCAGTCATTCTATGCAGTCATTCGGTTCAATGATTCACCATGCAACTGTCATTGATTCTGCAATCATGTTATTGATACGTAACGTGTGCGTTTGTCAGGATAATTTATGAACACAGTGTCAAGTGTATGATAATAAGAACGCATCAATTTCATTATGTGCATAATAAAGCGAAACTTTTACAGAATCATAATGCGAAAGGCGTACTTCATTAATGTATAATTGTATAACGTTATAATTAATGAACATAAAAATATATGTTTTTTTAATTACACTACAAGCTTAAGGTATAATTTAAACCGGCGCCCTCGAAACACGCAATAAAAACATGTCAATTTACAAATTGATACACGAGGAATAACACAAAAATATACAAGCTACATGAATATTAATAATAGTTCAGAAAATATAAACCAAACAAATAAACATTCAGTATCAAATACTTTTAAAAAACTATATTTTTCTATAATTTTCAAATAGTTTCGATCTGAGTACTATTTATTACCCTGAAGACATTTGAACGGCATTCAATTTCGTTTTAAATTCAACAAAGCATATCTGGAACGATTGTCGTTACAGCAGTGGCAGTTTTATTTCACAGATGACCTAAATCACGGATTTACTTTGCATAGTCTTATATGAAAATTAAACTATGTAGGACGATCCGCATGTATATTCTTATATATTATTTTTATATACTTTTATCCAACGTTATATATTTTTATATAATCGTTAGATGTAATGGTTAAAGCACTTTTTATTATTTATCAAAAAAAAATTAAAAAGTAGTTCAACTTAAATAATAAAATAAATTATTTGACTTATAAATATTAAACAGTATTAATAAGTCTCATCGTTCGAAAACTTTATTGTACTGAAAATTATTTATTTAATTCAATTTTTCAATTAAGTTTTGGTAAAAAAATTATTGTTCATTTTAATGTCGAAAGATATTAAAAAATATTAGAAAAAATGATTCATATAGTATTTTTTTATAAAATTATCAATATAAAAAAATTATCAAACTTCACTAAATAAGATGTACGTACTTGTAAAATGATTTGAAATATTACTGATATTTATTTATAAATTATGTATAAATAAATAATTTCGTTCATTTTTCGTTTCATAATATTATTCATTATTTATATACAAATACATAATACTTCTTCTCAATTCACTGAAAAATATATACACTTCCTCAGAACTACATAACTACAGAAATAAAATTATAAAATTCAAACAACCAAGTATTCTTCTATTAAAATTTATATCTTTTACATAAACCGTAGTGACATTTTAAAAACTAGCAATAATTTTATAAAGTCTAGACTCTGAAGCCAAAGTTCATATATCTTTTCTAATCTAAAAGAAAAAATCTAACACAAGGAACTATAATACCAATTATTTATTAACTCATGACAAATGTCTTTGATAAATTATTTCTTTTCCATAAAGTACTATAAATTCAAACTTGATCTTAACTTTATAAAAATCATAAGTACATTTTTATCAAATAAAAATTTTTATTTCTTACATTTTTTTGATAATCACAATTTATTGTTATTTCAAAATATATATATTTTATTAAATTATTTTATCTAAAATTGAATAAATATTATTTATTAGTTTGATGGTCTCTTTAATTATTCATATATTTATCTATCCATCTCTCTCTCTCTATGTATAGATAGATAGAGAGAGAGATTCTTTTTTGAAAATCAATTAATACATTAAACTCTTTTGAAAAAATATAAAATATTAATACAGATAGCCTAGTAACATAGATAATTATTTTATATAAATAAATCAATACAAAATATTATAAAAGCAATAAATAATGTGAATAATTAGTGATTATTAAACACTTTTTAAAAATATTACGCTATTGGTCTGATTCATTTACCTTAAAGAAAATTTACTACAGTACCAAAACGAACATTAACTCCATAATTATTTGAAAGTGTAGCATATTTTATACATTTATTCAATATTTACATTCAGTTACTTGGTACATTCTATTAAGTTTTACATCAGTATTAACATCAAACTTCATTTAAAACTTTATTTTAGTTTTTAATAATCGTTATTTTTATGAAAGACAATGTGACATAAAACCGTATTCGAAAGTATGAAATATTAGTAAAAATCTAGAAACTTGACATCAACTTCAAGATTATAAATTATAATATATATTTGTTATTAATAAATTTGTTTAATATATCAGACATAAAATATTATATATACATATAGGATCATCCAAATGTGACGCCTAGATTTGTATTTTATTATAAAGAAACCAAAAAAAAACTATACACATTTTTTCTATACACCACCACCCTATACACATGTTTCTTTTTAATAAAACACAAATCTAGGTATCACATTTGGATGACCCTATCAATAAATAATTAAAATAAATAGATACATTATCTATAATAATAATTATTAATTTCATAATCGGAAAACTGCAAGAAAACAGATCTTCTCAAAACGTCCAGTTGCTAATTCCCAAATTTCACATCGAATTCATCGACCGTTATAATACTTAATATAACGTGAACGTGTGGTATCACACGACGATTTGAAAAGTTCGATAATGTGACAGACGTTTTTCTGTTCAATAAATATCTTCCGTCTAAATAACCTGTCTGCTTCAATCTAATACGTTTTCTTTTTTTCGTCTTCTTCTTAGTTTGAATGCGTGCAACCATTTCCGTTAACGCTACGATCGATCATGTCGACCGGACATTTTAAGATGTGCAAACGTGGTCTGTGAATATTATTTACGTTGGAAATAACCATACGTGGCACGATAGATTTTTTGATAGCTTGATAACATTTTTTTTTTTTGTGAACGCGTGCAAAGAAGGGTGTGACCTTCCCGGATATCTATTGATACGATTTGGCATTTCAATCGATCACTTTTTAAGTGCACAAACAAAAGGCGACGGCATCTTCTGTCGGTTCTTTTTTTTGTAAAATATTTTAAAAAGGAATGCGTTCGCATGCCGGTCACATTTATTTTCGGATACGTTTTTAAATTTCTCTTTTATATTTACAAGATATAAGATACTGAGGAAACGATGAAATTCTTCATACATACGTTCATACTCGCATGTACACACACACACACACAGAGAGAGAGAGAGATCAAATATAATATTGAATAAAAATCAGCAGAATATTTTTGATTATTATATATATATATATATATATATATATATATATATATATGTGTGTGTGTGTGTATATGTGTGTGTATGTGTGTGTGTATGTGTCATATCAACCACCAACGCAATATCATTTTATTCATATCGCCTGAAGTAATCACAACACTTTCCATTTCCCAGTTTTAAGATGCCTTAGGCAGTATTTACGGAAAGTTATTACATTTCTCATTACACTGTCAGGTCGACCTTTCATTGTAATATAAGTCATAGGTCAACAGTATTAGTATATTGTATAAATTTACTTTACTGCTTTGGTAATATAATCAAAAATTTTCGAACCTGTAATATTTGATTAGAGCTAACTTATAATAATAAATAAAGTCTTTTCATATAATTTAGTACATCAAAGCATTTTAACATATATCAATAATGAAATTTTATCTTAAGCTAAAATCTTATACCGAGAGATAAATTTAACAGTATTTAAAATCTTTATAAATCTATATTTATGAAATTATTAATAACACTGTTAATCTTTTAAATTAAGAAAATGTGTATATTGTATCAAAGGTATTTAAATTTAACTACAATTATTTATTTTTTGTAAAGTAATTTGTTTAAAAAATATATTTTTTTAATTTGTACTTTCTTAAAAAATAAAATTGATAAATATATATATTTTTATTATTTATTAACATATTTTACATTTTTTTATAATTTTTTTCAGCTCAAAAGAAATTTTCAGAAAGATAAAAATTCGAACATTTATTTATCTAAAAATGATCTCGCACTTCAAACAAATCATTGTAAGAAATTTTATTCACATATTTTGTATTTATCTATAATTGGTTTCAATTTGAAAGATATTTTCAGACAATTAAAAATTTAAATATTTATATATAAATATATTAAAATCGAAACAAATCATTGGAAAAAAATTGAAATCAATTTCATACAGATAAAAAAGTAGTGTACAAAAAACACAAAAAAAAATTAATAAATTTTATAAAATCAATACAGAACTCAAAAATTGATTATAAATATGTAATGAAATGAAATAAGTCATAAATGAAAAAAAATCTATATTTTTATAACTTATAAAAAAGTTATTCATAAACACACAATCTTACACAGAATCTTAGTCTTTTTGTTTATTACTGTTCAGTATTTTTATAAAAAATATTATATATATACATATTTTTAATAAAATGCAATTTTTAAAATCATTCATAAATGTTCATTTTTAAAAACTAAAAATACATGTGCAGTTATTGAAATGATACGATTTTTTTCAAAATCTGTTTACTGTAGACAAACAAAAATATCCCCATAAGCAAAACACACCAATAAATTAGAAAATCGCTTGATAAATACTAATTAGCCGCGCAAATGTTGTCGCAACGATTAATTATAATTAAAGCGTCGTATAATTGATTTGATTCGTTTCGTGTGCATTCGACGAAGCGACTTAAGAAGGTGCTATCGCGTGACAAATGATTGTGCCTTTTGTGCAAAATGTAGAATCGGCGAATGCGTGCCAAATAGTCAAGTTTTTACTGTCGGGGTGGGCGAAACAGTATCTGACTGAGGCTGAATGTAATAAAGATACTGTACACTTTTATAATAAACGATTTTCGAGACTTAAATGTCGACCGGCGCTTTTGTGAAAACGAAATCGTCAATCATTTTGATATTTTTTTAATGAACTGTCGTTCGAAAGGTTTAAATTGTACTGAAAAAGCTTTTGTTTAGTTCAATTTTTTAATTAAGTTCGGCAATGATTTTATTTCTCGGCTACAATGTGTGGAGATGATAAAAAAATAGAAATATGTGTGTTTTGTGATATAATTATATAAAATAATTTATTGAACCCAAAATAATAATAAAAAATATATAAATATTACTTTAGTTACAATTTAAAAAAATAACAAAATAGGAAATTTTCTTCTAGTACATAAATATTAAAACATTCTATATTAATACACGGTTATTTTAAAACATTCTCTAAAAAATAAAGTAAATATTATTTCGAAAATTAATTTAAATTCTGAATATGAAATTGACCTCCAAATATATACATATATATATATATATATATATATATATATATATATATATATGTGTGTGTGTGTGTGTGTGTGTGTGTGTGTGTGTGTGTGTATACATAATATAAAAAACCCATGAAGACTGTTTTTATTACATCATCTAATTTTATTTGTATTGAAATATATTTACCTGTCAAAACTCGTATGCAAATTGTTATTTTTAGTAATCTTTTGCAATTAAATATGACATTTATTTTTGTTGAAAATTATAAAAAATAATATGATATGGAAAACAATAATTATTTTATTAAATTATTACTAATTTCGTATTTAAATTGTCATTTGGGATCATATCAGTCTAAGGGCTTGTAAAATTTATTTCTTAATATGTTAATGAATTTTATATAAAATATTTTTATGAACGTTTATTATTATTTTTTTGTGTTTCATATTTAATTTATTTCGAAATTACATTATTTTAATTTAAATAAGTATTATCTGTTATTCAAATTAACATAAATATTAGAAAAAAATGTTGAAAAATATATTATAAATATATATATAAAAAATGATTTTAAACAAAAAGTATTTCACAGAAAATAAGATATATACATTTGATTTTTTAATATTATTTTTTATTAAAAAATATTACACCTAACTATATTTTTAAACTATCATAAATATAAAATAATAAATATTTATTATATGCAAATATAATTATTACGACATATTTATCAACATTTAAATTGATTTCATTGAATATACCTTGAAGCAAAGTTCTATAAATGAAAACATTGTCGGTTTTGACTACCAATTTTTAACACTTGTTTTTTTCATTTATATAAACTTGAAAAGCAACAAAAAATATTACAGTATTTTTCGATTAGTGACTATTACTTATATACATAAATATATATAACTTTTTTTTGGTTGAGTATAGACGTAGATGTAAATTAAAATCTTATTTAAATATTATGTTACATTTCCTAAACTAAACGTTAACACATTACAAATATAGGTTTATAAGTGTATTCAAATTAATTTCATTACTCAAAATATACAATTAAGTTATACACAATATTTGGTTGACCCTGTATCATATTATTAACGACAAATAATAAATAATTAATTGTTGAACTTTGCATCGAATTATCATAATTATAAGTTAGAGAACGAGTTCTGTTTCTAATTATTTATGTAAATTATGGTAATGATCGGACGGTCGATTTAAATGGTAATTTCGAACCTAAAGACACTGGCCGTAATGAATTTAGTGGATAATAGATAAGTTAACACGTGGTGTATAATCAAAAACTCAAAAAAGGCGTGAAAAATAGCATATAACCGATATAGTTACGGTCTCATTATGTAACGACAACACGTTTGTATGTTAAAATGACATAGGCCCTACGAATAACGAGTCGTTGAGAAAAAAATTGGAAATAATAAAACAACGTTCTTAAGTGCTCACGAGAAGATAACACAACATCACATGTTTATAACATATTGTTTAAATTTTAATTGCGTCAGATGAGTTTCATACAATCTTGAAAGCATATTAATTGGAGAATAAAATAATTAATTGTCTAGACGTTTAACACTAGCCTTTTAGTGATGCTGATATCTGTGGGTGGTTTGGAATGCTAGTCAATTTGTATAATTGTTATATTTTTCAAATCGGACATGGTTAATTATGTATCTATCGATCTACCTTATATATATATATATATATATATATATATATATATATATATATATATATATATATAATGATGTAATCATATTATTTTTTAAAAAATCTTTATATTAAATAAGTGTATATATATAAACTTTCCATACACATACACTAATTGCTAATATTAAAAACAACAATATTCAGACAGCTAATACATCATTAATTCACATTTCAATTTATATTTAAGAAAATAACAGTTAATAATATTTAATAATAAAAACAGTTTGAAAAATATTTCAATCAATATGATTAAATATGAAAAAATGTATTTTATTATTCAACATAGTGCAACAAGTTCATTTTAAATTTCTTTAATTTCTATAATTACATATTATAGATAAAAAAAATTAGATCAAAATATTATCTCAAATCAGACGTGAAAAGAATACTATTGAGATTTTTATAAAAAAAGACTCTGACGATGATGGCATTGCTATCGAAATGCATATTAACCGATTATTGTTATAAACAACGAAGTGAAAAATAAGTGATTATTGAACACTATTGTGGTGTTGAGGGTTAAAATTTATTTGTGTTAAAGAATAATTTCGCTTATATATAAGCGAAAATATTTTAAAATATTTTTTAAATTTACTGAAAAAATATGAAAAATATAAGTAATCAATATAAAAAATAAAATTTATACAAGTATTCTAAATGAAATATTTTTTTTAGAAAAACTTTTAATAAATATTATAAAATAAATAATTAATATTTTTGGGAATAAATATAACTTTAAAAAAAATTATAATTAATTTATAACGAGTATTTTATTTTATTTAAAATTGTTTTAGCCAGTTAAAAAATACATTTTTCATTTACAAAAATGTTTACATATTTTAATTATTTAAACTGTGTTTTTGTATTTAAAATACAATATTATTAACAAATATGTAAATATAAACAAATATGAATTTTTAGCACAAATATTATTTTTACAATAACTTGTTAAAAATATTTAAATTAAAATAAATAAATTTTATTTTAACATATTTTATGAAATTTTATTTTTAGATATACCCAACCATAACATTAATGTACATATTTAATTCCACATGTATATATTTCACAAATGTTAAAAACCTATATATTTTTTATAGTCCTACAATCAATTTGATCT
The DNA here is from genome assembly GCA_029203775.1 of Neoneuromus ignobilis. NCBI lineage: Eukaryota > Metazoa > Arthropoda > Insecta > Megaloptera > Corydalidae > Neoneuromus > Neoneuromus ignobilis. The sequence goes on along the minus strand of CP092090.1, from coordinate 7,212,172 downwards.
TTGTGTTTGTAACTTTTTTTTAAGTTGATGAAATATTACCCGTTGAAAACCATACTTTCAACAAATTTATAATAGAATCAGAATTGTTTTTATTGCCAGTTCGTCACTCAAAAGATAAAATCACATGGAGGTCCTAACTATATAAGTACAGTAATGACTAATCGTAACTTGATACATACACTGTCTATCAAAACAAACAGACAAAAAATACTTTAAAAAATGTACTAAAAATATGTATAAAATCGTGGTTTGAATACAATGGCGTAGATACAAGATGTGTATTTCAAATTTTATTAATATTTACAAATTCCTCGTTTGAAGTAAGTAACCAAATTTATAAGTTTTTATTTGAGGAAATATTTGATAAATTTATTGACAATGAAAAAGTGCAACTGAATAATTATATTTTGTAACTTTTTTAAAATTTTATAGTATTATTTGTCTTTAGATATTTTTATAATATAATAGTATTTAAACAATTAACTGGTATTTTATATATTTTTTTATAAATTGTCTCAAACAGATTAAATCTTTTATGTATAAATTAAAAAAACTACACAGATATAAGAAACATAATCTGCATCGATTTTTAAAGAAAAAAATACAATGAACATTTCAACGCTTTCAGCAATGAAATGAACAGATTCATTAGAAGACAAAAGGATGCAATATAATTAAAAAGATATATAAGTTGAAGTAGAACTGGAGTGGACATATTGCGAAAATGGAAAACAATAGGTATATATATATATATATATATATATATATATATATATATATATATAAAACAATTTTATAATGGAAACGTAGCAGAACAAAAAGATTACCTAGATTAATATCAACGGGATAAATAAAAAAGCTCATGTCAAAAAGTTTCGTGGAAGAGATTAGAAAAGAGAAACGCGGGATCGAAAAAATATCATTGAATTCAAAGAGATTTAAATGATGGATGATGTTAAATTATGATTCTGAAGTAGAGCAATGGTTATGTCGAGCTGCAAAAATGAATTGAGGTAAATATTTTACCAAATAGCGTTTTATTTACATTAATTAAATATGAAATGTACATTTTATGCTTCAACCTTAATGAAAATATTTTTTTTAAAAAAAATATTAATATCAAAATAATATTTTGTAGTAAAATTTGATATTGATTATTTATTAACAGTAAAAAAATAATTATATTTAATTTTATTTTTCTTATTTATGTATTTGATCACTCATTTATTTATTAAGAAACATGATATATATATATATATATATATATATATATATATTATATACAATTATAAAAATTATATACAATTATAAAAGTTCTATATAATAATGATGATTTTTAAAAAATATATATAAATAAAAATCGAGGTAAGAAAATAATAAAAGTTTAAATTAAACTTATACCTGTATAATAAAAATATATACCTAATGTCATTGATACGAAAAACAATAAAAGCTACTGAAATGTGTCAAATAATTTTTAAATATATTGTAACATAAAACTTTTTACATTTTATGTCATTGAAATGATCACTAATTGGCTCATTAATATTATCATAAAAACAAAGTGATTTTATTCAATGTTACACGTTTTACATTCTCTAAAATGTACTTTTTTATTAGAAAACACATTTACACCTACTTATATACATACATACATATATATATATATATATATATATATATATATATATATATAAATAAAATATTGACAAATTTAATTTATGTTTTTAAAAAAATAATATATTTAATGTGCAACTAAATCAAATAAAAATTCAGAATATTAAATTTATATTTTATAAAAAAAATGCTATAAATTAACAAATCAAGCACATATGTTTTTATTCTTGAAATTAAATTTAAACTTGTTTTAAATTATACAGAAATATTTCTAGAAAATCATTTGTCAAATAAATATTTTGCATTTTTAACAAATATCTGAAAAAATATTGCTATAAATCCGGTTATATTACAGTTCAAAATACGTATATAGAAATATGTATGATTATAAATTTATGTATATATATATATATATATATATATATATATTCAAATAAAGAAAAAATGAGAGAAAATGCAAAGAAAATAGAAATTGAAAAAGAATAAAAAAAAGATATAGAAATATAGAAAAAAGATTTTTTTAAAAAAATCTTGCCTATTAAGTGAGCATAGACAAATTGTTATTTAAATATTTTTTAAAGATTTTTAATAAAAAATATATATATATATATATATATATATATATATATATATATATATATATAGGTGTTTTTAAACGTGATAGAACTTTAAATTAAATCTCTCGAAATTTCTATCTAACCTAAAAACACCTTTATCATACCTCTTTTTATATATATATATATATATATATATATATATATATATATATATATATATATATATACACACACACATGTATAAAAATAAAAAACAACATTACATCACACACATAAAAAAAGTTATGTGAATTAATATATCTGTATTTTTCTTGAGGCCTATTGCAAGATCTATTACATTTCATAAAAAAAAAATTCAAACCACCTTTGTTCAAACCATTAACTGTCTATCTCTTCCTTGAACGCCAACTTATTATTTTTTTATTTTTTAGCAGTCACAAATTCTCTATATCCCAAATTAAACTCGTACAAGAAATATAATTTTAACACATTTCTCAGAAAACATCATTTTGTTAAGACAAAAACAATTTAAATTTGGGTTTAAAAGAATATTTTTTTCTAAAAAAATCTAAATCACTTCTAGTTAATTTACTGTATATAACTTATTACAATGGACACCAATTTTTAAATATAAAAAATTGAGAATTTTCAAAAAATATATATTAAAATAATTTATAAAAAATATTTAGTAAATAGAAGATAACATTTATTAAAAATTAAATATTTATGTCTTATTAATAAACAATTATTATTTATTCATAACCAAATTTATTATCTACATTCAAAACCAATGTTCAATTTTTCATTAAAAATCAATTTCTTCCTAGAATTGAAATCATTTGAATAAATTTAAATTTTAATAAACATATATGCAAAACATTGAAATAAAAAAAATATTATATATTACCATTAGTAAATTTCTCAATTTAAATTTGAAAATCTTGAAGTTGTTTCATATTAAAAAAAAAATCCTGAAACAATTCAACGATTAACAATAGTTTCCACTTTTTATTATACCAATTACAATTAAAAATTATTCTCTCATAGAAACACAAAGTTAAAACAAAACTAAAAGTGGTTATAATATCGTTAAGTTATAATCTTAATAACTTCCTAAAAAATATTGACTGTAAAATTATTACTAAAAAAAGTATAAAGTATTTTCGAACAATGTGAAGATTCTTCACGCTACATTTACTCCATTTTTGCATACACTTTGTACTTGATTAATACGAAATATATATCGATACGTGTAGCACATGTTAAAAAGAAAGCGTACGTATTTAATACACATTTTTCCCAATTATTTTAATGCAAATTTTTTAACCGAGAACGCTTTGTGATCATTTCACCATTGGCGAAACACAGTTTCAATTGTAAATGTAAATCATTTTTCAATTAATGAATTATTGATGTAATTTCGCCGGCATAAAAGTTATAGGACCGGAAAAATAACCGCGTGTGTTCGTGATACATGCGAAAGGGGTTCAAGTTTTATGTAATTATTCAATTTACATAATTTAGTTTTGCATCTCTATTTAATCATTGCATCTACGTATTTAAATATAATTAAAATGAACGAATTGAAAAAGCATTTTACCACGAATACATACGCTAAAAATATTTTTATCGATTTTTTGGGCACATTATATACATACATACATGAAATATAAATTTCTGTCTTACATTAACACGATATAAATAAACAGAAAGAGTATTTTTTAACCAATTTAAGTCATTTGTATAAACACAAACCATTTTTTACATATCAAATACCTATTTTATAACCACAGAAAAATTTTAATAATATCAGATGATTAGAGAATTATTGTTATTTAAAATTCGTTTGATAATAAAAATGTAATAAAAAACGTTTAAGATGTTCAATAACGATTAATCACTTTTTAATCATTGTAAAATAATAATATAAAAAAATAAAAATAGTTATTTAAATTTAAAAAACCCTTTAATTTCAAATAAACAATACAAGTAGATATTTTCAAAAATATCCCAATTTTAATTAATCAAAATAACTAACATAAAAAAATTAAAACGTAAATGTATGAAAATTAAGTCACTTTGTGCAACTTTTTCATTGAAAATTTCAGTTAAAAAATTTGTACATTTTCAGTTTTATTGTACATAACCTTACTGAAGAAAAAATATAAAATAGTTTAATACTGTGGATAATTCAATTTTTAATAAAAGGGTAATTTCTATATGACCTAAAATTTATTTAAATGTGTTCAATACTTATTTATATTCACTTTTTCATTATTTTTTTTAATAAGTATATTACGACATATACGAGTATAAAATTTATTTTTTTATATATATTTATCTAATTATATTTCTTATTTATAATTACACACACACATATATATATATATATATATATATATATATATAACGTTTTCAGAACAAAACTACAAAAGTTTAATTAAAAATAAATATGAAAAAATTTTAGGAAAACATTTAAGAGGACCTAAAGACATTAAATATAGCTTTCACTTAACTATGAGCTGATATACAAGTGTTATATATTTATTTATAAAATGAAATATTATTATCCTTAAAATACAATGAAAATTGAAAACAAATTACGAATCTAAAAATATCAACATGATTTTTTAAAAAAATACTATTGTAATTATAACAATAAAAAAATATTGTTATCTACAAAATATTCTATTAGAATACTAATTATTTTTTTAACTATTGTAAAAAAGAATGAACATTGACAAAAAATATTTTAAAATATTCTAAATACATGAAAAGATTGATTATTCAATGAAATTTCATCAACGTCCTAAATTACCTTATAATTAAAAACTTTGATGTCGTTAAATGTTGTATATTTTTTAATTAATCAATATTCTATAAATATTTATAATCAAGTAATGAAATTTTATATAAAATTAATTTATTCTATTTTATTAAAGCATACTGTAGAAATATTTAATACATTTTATATTAATTAATTATGAATGATCAAATACATTTTTCTTATATATATATATATATATATATATATATATATATATATATCGTGAAAAATCTATATATATATATATATATATTGGATTAAAAAGAATTACAACTCTTTAATAATTATTTATATATTATTAAAATATTTTTTAATTATTTGTAAATATATATATATATATATATATATATATATATATATATATATATATATATATATGGTAATATTTCATTAAAATAATTTATTCGTATATTTTTAGAATGAAAATAATGTATTTTTCTACCACCCATCAACCCTATCACACGCACACAAAACATGTTTAAAAGAGCATTGAAAATTTTCTCAAAACTGCTATATACTCACCGCAAACAATAAATAAATAAAATAAACATGCATATGTTTATCATATGAAAAGTTTGCACTGCACATATTTTTACGAAATTTTCGTAAACTTTATTGCAGCATAAATATCGTCCTTCTGCTCCGATAAAATATTAAATTCGACCAAACAACCGTACGCTAGCTACATCGAAGAAAGGGTAACAAAAAAAAATATAACAACAACGCATTATAAAGCGGTAACAAGCCGGTTTGACATGACCCCGCTATAAAATTTCATTATGTTCCAACTCATAAAAATTCGGCAACATGTAAATTTGCACGCATTGTTCAATAATGTTGAACTGAAAAACGCTTGTTTCTGAAAATTCGCACTGCTAATCTCTCACCGAACCGACAACCAGTGGTGGTCGAATGATTTACTCTCTTAATCGACACGCTCGCTTGATAAAACCTACATTAGAAAAAAGTAGAAGAGTATTAAAATATGTAAATAGAAAGTTTTAATAGTTTATGCATTAACATTTTAATTGTTGGGATTTTTTTTCACTTATCGTTTTAACAATTACTATTTGCATACACATTACTGTGACGAATTTACATATTAATTTCCTTATTAAAAGTCTTTCAAAACATCAACCCTCGTCATATTAAAAAATGTACACATGTCTTTCAAATATAAATTATCTACTAATTTTTAAATCTTGAACTCTTTAAATAAAAAACTAATTTCTGTTTTTAATCTATTTACATTTTTAAATTTAACTGAAATTAAAGTATAATTTTATTACAAAATTATCAAAAAAGTATTATCGAGTAAAACATAAAAATGAATTTATTGTATGAGATTAAGAAAAACACGCAAATAGAAACTAAAATCAATATTTAAAACTGAAAATCTGCTTGTAATTTTTAATAAAATTTAAATACTAATTTAAATTATTAAAAAATATTTTGGTAATTCAAGTGTAACTTAATTTATTAATAAATAAACCAATTAAATTATTTTAAAAATATTTATAAATTTATTTAATATTAAAACATGTTCAAATTTTTTACAAAAAAGATAATATGAAACTTTTTATTAAGTAAAAAATAAAATTGTATATAAAATGAGTATAAAAAATACATAAATGATTAAAATTATTTTTTAATAAATAATTAAACAAACAAAAAATATTTTTGTATAGTTAAATAAAATTTAAATCTTTATATTTTATTTACCTATTCAAAAATAATAATTCTTTTATAAAAAACAATTTTGAAATTAAATTCTAATTTATTACATATTTTCCAAATATATTGATGAATTTATTTATTGCTGGAATAATTTAGTCACTTTCAAAAAAATATTTAAAGGATATATTTTCAAGTAAAACTTAAAAATAAATTATTTAATTTGGAACTACAAAAAAAAATTAATATATAATAGTAAAAAATATACTATTCTAATTTAAAATAAAATATATACTGCTAGTTAAAAATTTTTAATAAAATTAATTCCAAAACTTGGTTAAATAATTTTAGAATGTTTATTTATTAAATAAATAATAAAAATAAATTTAATTATAGAAAGAATAAAAAAATGTGCAAAAATTGAAATCAATAACAAGCAAGAGAAAAGGCAATACTATTATTTTAAAATTAAATTTTACTGATCAAAAATTATTTAAATATATATATATACATATATATATATATATATATATATATATATATATATATATATATATATATATATATATATATAATTACAATTATTTTTCAAATTTGTCATAAAATATTACTATTTATTTTTAAAATGAAGCGCAAAACGAGTTTTTGTCGTCTTATGAGTTTTATTTATATATTAATATCCAATAATAAAAATTGATAATTTTTAAAATAAAACCGAATTTATATTAAACTGAAAAGTTCGACAAAAAATATAATTTAAATTTTCTGATACGTTCAACAAGAGTAAGAAAAAAATGTTTTTTTTAATTTTATAAATTAAATATGTCATTGTGAAATTTCTCAACTTTATTAATATTAAATATAAAAAATAATCAATTATGTTTTGTTCAAATATGAATTGATTTTATTACTAAAAATATATATAATTATATTTTTTGTACGAAAACAATAAAGTTAAAAAATAATTAAAATCAATATTTTCTAATACGTTAACCAATTGTATAATAAAATGAATTAGTTGTTACTGAGGATTTTTCATTAGAGGAGATTACAAGATTAATCGTTTACAATCTCGCTGTTTATTATTAAAAGTGACGGCTGGCAGTTAAAAACAAAACGAACAAATAGTAAATGTTGATACAGGTCGTCGACTTAAAGAAATAAATCATACTAAGAAGACAAAAAAGTACGAGTAATATTGAAAAAGATAAAACGAGAGTCGAAGAAATGCATTCTATATGAAAATTAAAACGTGCATCGCATTAAATAAACAAAATGGACTATAAGTAAGACTAAAGAAAGACGACTGAGCCACGTTTCAATCAAACAATAAATCGAATTTCGTAAAGAGTCAGAAATATGCACCGTCCTCTCGATCAATTCCGTTTACGCGGACGTTCAATTAATTCCGAATGCATTCAGTTATTTGTTGAACACGAACCGCCACTGCCGACAACATAACAACATCTGGCAATTCTGCACAGTGGTTAGCGCGCTAACCTATAACTACACTCACCCACAAAAAAGACCACCCAGCTACATGCACGTTCAACTTGACTTCGCCAGACGTATTTCCCAAACGACGTTCAATCGTGTACGTGCATACGTACAACACAAATTATGAACGGTGCGGACGTAATTGCGTACACAGTACGAATATTATTTATAGATATAATAAATCGTGTATGAAATATATAATATGTATGACAAGGCTACGTTCACACACATAACAGACAAAAACAGATTGTTGTCGAGGAGAGAAATCAAACACCAATGATTCTGATAAACTTGGTACGTTTTTACGAAAAATAAAAATTATAATTCCATTTTATACAGATAAAATCAGATTTATCATAAAAATGAAACCAAATTAATCAAAACATATTCTCTCACAAATAAACTATCGTTCCAATATCATAAAAAATTGAAAAAATGTTCAATAATTATTTATCATTCATTTTATTTCAAAAAAAATGCTCAGTAATTATTTGTCGTTTATACTGTTTATAAGCTGATGCACATTTTGACAGCAATTCCATCCTCATCAGAGCATTGTGTTATAAAATCTAGAATAAAGTTTATTGAAGTAAATTGAAATCATTTAAAATTCTAATGGAGAGATTATTTTCTATTTTTTATGTATTATATTTATATGTATTTTTATTTATTTATTTTCTCAAGAAAACATTAGATGTATATTTTAGAAAATGTCTTAATTATATAACGTAATGCTCTAATGATGACATTGCCATCGAAATGCAAATCATCTTATAAACAAAATAAACGATAAAAATTACTCAACTTTTCTTCAATATTTTATGGTGTTGAGATAACAGTTCATTTGTATGAAAATGAATTAGCCACAGTTCCAAAATAAATACCAAAAAAATAATCTTTATATTATTTTTATAAATTTCAAAAGTATAATCGAAATGAATTATTCAAAACGTCAATAAGCATAAACTTAAATTAAAAACTAAATTAGATTTTATAATACAATGCTGGATGATAATAGTACAGCTATGGAAATGTACATCAGTTTTAAAGCAAATAAAACGAACAATAAATGATTAATGATCATTTATATGCAGTCATTATTTGTAATCCTGGAGATAAATAATTAACTTATATTAAAGTGAATTTGTCACAATACCAAAACAAGTAGACTTAAATTACTTGCAACCATTAACTATAATAGTCCTTTTATATAAATTCATTAAAATGAAAATTTAATAATTTTTAAAAAATTCAATATAATTACATTCGATTAGATTCAGATTTTATTTTTATTTACAATATCTCTAATTTTAAAAAAATAACATATAATAAATCTATTAAAAGAAATCTTTTCTATATTCTTTTTTTTTAATCAATTTATTTGAATTGATTAATTCAAGTGACAAATTTCTAAGAAACATTAACTGAACAATAAGTTATTCTTTAATATATGACTAAGTAATAAAGAAACAATAATACGTGATTTGAAATAAATATACTAAGAAAATACAATTGAGTAATTTCAATAATGTCTTTTTCAATTAATTCATCTTAATTGTTTCCTGTTGTCGTGATTTTTATATAAATACTTATTCATAGTAGACTAATAATATTCATATTCAATGGAATTCAATTGATAACAATTAAATAAAGAAATAAATTTACAGACAGTAAATATTCCTTTATGGATACTTTGGACTTTTTTTGATCAAATATTCTCTAATGGTCCTATAGTAAATAATTTCAATTTGTAAAAATGATTTAATTTAAGAAGAACGTGAAAAATGGTTAAAATTATGAATTCAGTTAAATAATTTTCATTTTTTGAAAATTATCCAAAAATACAGAAATGAATTTTATATGAAAAAAATAAACAAGACATTTCCTAAAACATCAATGTTTTCTTAAAAAAATAAATAAATAAAAATGCATATAAATATAATACAAAAAAACAATATTTTTTAAAATTTGAAAAACATAATTTTTACATGTATAGACTTTTCAATCGTAGATGTAGAATTTTAAAAGATTTCAATTTACTTAAATGAACTTTCTATAATTTTTAAAAATAACAAACAATAATATATATTTAAAAAAAACTTATAAGATGTAAAATTACAAAAATATTAGATAACCAAAAAAGTTCTACCGATCATAATTTAAAAATTATTTTAAATATTGAAAAAATTATCATCAAAAGTAAATGTTGTCTTTTTTCTACTTTGTTTTGATGAATAAATCTGAATTAATATTTTTTATATTCAAAATACTCGTATCGTTTTTTAAACACAAGTCAATATAATTTTCGCTGATTTTCATTTTTTCAAATTCGATCGTACAGTTTAATTAGCATATAATGGCAGAAAATAAACAATATTATTGCATAAATTCAAATCAATTCATTAAACGCATACGTATACTAAATGAACGTCAATAATGACTTGAATACTAAAATGTATCAGATAATCTGGAAATAATAAGTAAACAACACAATTTTTAGTACAAAATAATACTATATAAACATTTTTATTCATATTTTGATTTTAATAACATTGTACTAAAAACAATACTGAAATTAACTCAAATATCTATTTTATTTTTATTGTATAACAAAATTTATTATATCAATATTAATAGAATTAATATTGATAAAATAAAGAAAAATATAAAAGATGTAAAAATGAATTTGTATTTAAAATAAAAAAATATGTAGTTCTGAAAAAACTTTTATTATATGAAATATTTACAACGAAATTGGGAACGATTGTAGCTGGTTTTGGACTCGATACAGTCCGTTCTCAGTAATTTGAAACATGCAAAAAATTAAATGTTGGCGTGTGTAATATAAGATGAGTTGATATGAAGTGATGAAGTGTAAAGGAACGATCGAATCGATAGATAATACGTATTTCCATTCTTTTTGTTCACGTGAATACAACAAACCGACGTAGGCATTTGTAACATATGATAATTATTACGGTAGCATTTGTGGAAAAGATGAAATTGAAAGCTTCATTTAATAATGCATTATTATTGCTCGTGTTCTCGTATATTTTTGCAAAAATAATATTGTGTTAGTTTTCTGATTGAACACTGAAAATGGAAATGATACAGTTTTTTTTTATTATTATTATATATCGTTCTTGTACAGTGTGTATTGTATGAATGCTCACAGTCGGAATCGAACATCTGTTAATGTTTATTTAGAAAATGTATTATTCGAATATTAAATTTATTATTACAATAAACAGTTTCTAGATTGAGTTCCGATGTTTTTCTGCGTCGCTTTTATTCTGTGTTCCTGTTTAATACATATATTGAAATTCAATATAGAAATGACGATATTTGATTTTAAAATTAACTACGAAATATTTTTGTAATTGGAGAAAATAATATATTTCGAGTTTTTAAAATGTTATTTTAAAAATAAATTGTTTTAAATATTTTTTAAACACAGTATATATATATATATATATATATATATATATATATATATATATTCAGTCAGTAAATAAATTCCTTTATAAATATTTTGATTAAATATTCTCTAATAAACACAAAGAAAATATTTTCTATCTATTTACGAAAATGATTTAAAATGAGTATGAATAATGATAGAAATATATGAAATTTGTTTAAGAAAATAAATTCCATTCTTTGAAAATTACTCAAAAAATACAGAAAAAAATATGTGAAAAAAATAAACAAGATTTTTCTAAAAATCTTATACAATATTTTCTTGAAAAAATTAATAATTAAAAAAAAACAAGTAAATGTAATCATAAAAAAAATAAAAATAATATTTTCGGTTTTTTTTCAAAAAAACTTAAAACGTGATTTTTACGGATACATCTTTTTCAAAACTTACATAAAAAATTTGAAACGATTTCAATTTACTTAAATGGACTTTTTGTAATTTTTCAAAATAATAAATAATTATATATATTTATATAAATATATATTTATATATAAGCAATTTATCCTAGGAGCTATATTAAGATAGCCTAGCTTTTGGTAGATTCTTCCAAGCTGGATAGATCAAAGAGTAAAAACCGAACTAAGAAGTGTATCACATAAAATAAGCAAGGCTTTTAACCAAATGGAGACAACCTGCGTAAGAAAGTAAACCCTGAATAAAAATCCTTACTTAAATATAAGTTATTATTATTGAATGACATATTATTATTAAGGCTTCTTTTGAAAAAAAATATTCCGGAGGTAAAATAATTCCCCATTCGGAATCCATGAAAAGACAAAGATAAAGGAAAGATATTGTAAAGTATTGTGGAAGCAAAGAGAGAATGAGATCAGTCATTAATAGAAAATAATAGAAGAATCTTGATAAAAAATTAAGAAGGCGTAATGACATTCAATAATGCTTTCACTCAACAGTGAACTGATATTTTATGACAATAATGATATAAGAAAGAATTAAATATTACAGAACACTATTTTTTCCGGAATTTTAATAAGTACATACATATTTTGATCATAAACTTATATTATTCAATTAATAATTAATAAAATTATTTTTAAATATTTGTTTAAGGAATAAATATCTAAAATTATCCTGAACTGATCTATTTTAATAAAATATTGTTTGAGCACAATAATTGACAGATAATCATACATTTATTTCTGATAAATATGAGTACATACTGAAATTCTGAGTATGCACATACATAAACCACAACAGTGACAAAAAGAAAATAAAACTTATATGTACTGTCGTTCCACACAGATTTTTTAACATATTTCACTGAAATCGCTGAAAAATCTCAAAACGTATTTTATGAATAAGTGCGACGTTTCAAGTTTATGTCAAAAATAACTCTGAGATACATAACGTTAGATAAAAACTTCCATCATTGTTTGCGGTGTGATGTAAGAAGAGTGCGACCTTGAACGCTTCGATGGTTTTGTGTGCTAGTCGTGTATCGAGAGTAAGACAACAAAACTGATCGTTTGCCAGGTAGTATTTTTACAACTAAACATAATTTTAATATTTAATATGCATTTTTTAACCAAATGAAAACAATTAATGACGAAAAATAATTTTTATTTCGGTAAACACATTTTTTTTATTTGCAATTAACAAAAAAATATAAAAAAGGAGTTATTAGATAAATTCAATGAAAACTATACAATGTAACTAAATTAAATTATACTTTTTATTAAGTCGAGAGAAAATTTATACAATGTTTAGAAAATATATGTGTTTAAATTCAAGCAAACTATTTGTAAAATTAATGTTAATAAGAAACGTGTTAGTTATATTCACAGCACGAAATTCACTATTTTACTGTACAAAAAAGCTCTCAGACTAAAATAAATATACATGTAGAACGTTTCAAGGAAAAATAAGAGTTCAAGTAGTTTAGCAGCATTTTTGCAGTAAGGTTTTCATTATAAACCGTACAGACGTTGTTGGAGATGCGGCAGACGTTTAGCGACGCGGTTCGCCGCCACATGGTGTAGAAATGCCCGGAGCTATGCGCCCGCATCGACAAGATCCGGTATATGGATTGTTTTCATTTGCTACATTCGTGGTGATTATCACCTGCCTCACAATGCTGCATTAACCCGTTTTGTCTTAAGGGTTTCAATATTTAACAGAGAGGAATATTCTGTATTGAAATTTATACAATCACGATAAAGATTTTATTTTTGTTATAAATTTTATTTTACATTTACGTAAAACGATATCAAAAGATATATCGAGTGAAGAAAATTATATACATGTATATGAAACAAAAAATAAAATCAGTATTTGAGAACGATTTTAGATAATATTCTACTTAAGAAATAAAAAATATTAGTTTTTAAAAAAGTGAAATATTTTTTTTAAAAAAATCATTTATATATATTTATATATTATAAAAGCCTATATGAGCCTACTGTTGAGCAAAAACCTCATCGAATAAAGTCCTTTTAAATTTTTCAAAAATTCTTCTATTGTTTCCTGTCTAGGTCTTATCTCAACCAACCCTCACCTCCAGAATAATTTACAATATCACACAGGTTATAAGATTTCTGTTTCAGGCTCAATATTATTTATTCTATAAAATATTGACCCAAGTTAACAATTATGTAAAATATCGTAACACAAAAAATTATCACAGTACAATGTTTTATTCATATTTTATGCAATTATTTTTTTACCGAAAAATGATATCAAGATATAATCAAGATATAACATAAAATTAATACCTATAAGTTGGCATGGATTTAAACCCTTCAGTTCCATTTGAGCCACTTTATACAATGAATATATCTTCAAAATATTTTCATATAAGTATTTATAGAAAAAATATAACGATATATGTATTCAAATTTTAAAATTGTTTAGTGATATCCAATAACAAAAATATTAAAAAAATATATATAATATTTAAAAATTAAAAAAGTAGCTTATATCTATAAATCGATTTTGAGAATAAAATATATATAAATGAAAATCTATTTTTCTAATATATTTTTATTTTAAAAAATAAATAAACTCTTTTCACTAAAATTACTAAGAAAATTTATTAGTGAACGCCAATACTCACAATAAAATATAATAATAAACCAAAAATAAATAAGAAATATTTTCAATATTAAAACATAATTTACACAAACAAGCAAAATGAATAAATAAATAAATGAGATAAAAACGTCATACTATCTTCATAACATATGACAGGTCGATTTTATTCTACTACTGGGGAAAAATATCCAAAAACCAATTTTCTTTGATAGCATAGTAAACCGTGATGGTTATCTGATTTTCTACGTATCGCTGAAATTCATTAAACGACATTTTTTAACGAGGTGAAACAAGACTGTGCAAATTCAATTCTCGACTAGCTCTTAGTTTAGATTCTTCAGCCATTTCGTACAAAATTATATTTAACTTTTTTTATAGTACTTATTTTAAATTATATTACATTAATGTAATCGAAATGATTCTTTTGTGATAACGGTACTATTAAAAGAATAATGTTATAAAAACAATTAAAAAAAAATCAAATATATTTAAACATATGAGTATTAAATATATTGTCTTGTATATCTATGCATATTAATTAAAATTATTTCACTATAAATAACTAAACTGACTAATATTTATCTCGTTTTGTCACCCTCGAGTCAATTAAATTAAACAGAAAATTGATAATACTGAACGTTTTATTTCATAATACTGAAATTAAATATATTAACGTTTTAAATTGTTTAAAATGTACAAATTTCAATTAAATGGAAATAACGAAAATTAAAGTTGAAATATTTACAAATTCAAAACACAGTTTTAAATAATTCCAGTATATTTATAATTTTAGCACAATTTAAAAACTCATTCCTTTATAATTTTTATATATTTTTTAAAAAATACGTTATTTTTTAAGAAATCACAAAAATATGTTACGAATTTCAATTCAAAGTAATTATTTAAAACTAAACATATTTTATGTTAAAAAAATTAGCTCTTACTACATCTAGTTTAGATAAGTGTTCTATTTTTATATAGCAACGTAATAACAAATTAAATAATAATAAATTACTTTCACTATTTTAATTTCTATATAAAAATGTCGAAAATAGTTGTGATAAGATACAAGAAAAACATTGATCTAAATTCTTAAATAAAAATTCATATTTACATAAACAGAAGTAAAATAATAATTTACATAAAAAATGATAAAATTATATATAATATATATTAGTTAAGAAATTTACTTAAAAATAAATGATAATTTTTAACCATTATTCAAATGCTCTGAAATCAACCTCACTGACAAGTAAAAGTTTGAAATAATTATTTTTTCATATTGTATAAGCATATAATATATATTCCAAATAAATAATATATTTTAAATAATTTTTTTATATTAATTGAAATAAAAACTGTTTTGTAAAAAAATAAATACATTATCTTGAAATTTGTAAATTTATAATTTTCAACGAGAAAAAATAGTAACAGTACTTTAATAAAAAATTATTTAATTTAAAATTGACAAAAATATTATTTTATATACTACAATGATTAATTTTATTTAGTACTTTTTTAAGAATTAAATTACTTTATTAAATTATCTCAAAACACACACATGAAACGAAACTCATACATTTATACAAATATTCATTAAAATACAATGTAATAATAGTTTTTAGTACAAATATTACAAGAACATATTGGCGTACAGTGGATAAAAAAATTTGACCGCATCCTACACAAGTACTGCTGCCCACAGCAAAACACGATTACCATTTATTCCATCATTAAATCCTCTGTGTGGTTTTCACGGTTCATTTGTGCAACACAAACATTTGTCCTGTATTTTAGTTTATGATTTTTCACAACATACATAATTTTCGATAGTTTAATACAAAAATCCATACGAGCATTTTTGAAAAATATACATACGTACATTCATACAAATACATACACACACACACACACACACACACACACATATATATATATATATATATATATATATATATATGTGTGTGTGTGTGTGTGTGTGTGTGTGTGTATGAAATTAAATCCACCTTACATTGTTTAAAAATTAAGTAGTCATTATAAAATTACAAAAAGTATAAAATTGAAAAAAAAATATTTAATTTAGATCGTTGAAGACGTATACTATGTAGAAAAAAACATGCCATAGACAAACTAAAAATATCCTTTATCTGTTTGTATTATCCTTTACGTAACTCATTATCACATAAACGAAGGATACACTAATTATGCAAATCCCGGCACGGACAAAAACAAGAACTTCGGCCGAATATAAAAAAGTAACTGATATTTTAGTATGTGTATCAAATGATTACGTCGAACAAAACACGATAACCGTATTATCCCAAACAAACGTCACGGTTTTTAATCAGCTTAGCACTTAAATCTTTTTCAGTCGGTTTCGAAGCCCGATGATACCATTATAACAACTATATATACATAAACATATATATATATATATATATATATATATATATAAAATCACGATGCTTTTAATCATTTACACCCTTTCCAATGTCTCTATATCATCTATATACGTTACATTAACAGTGGGTTGTTTTAAGTATAAAGATATACAAGACACAAACAGGTACGTAGAATAAAGGATTGAATAGATTAAATATAACTGAAGGGAGATGAAGAGAAATGACATATGAATGTTGTGAACCGATTAGAAAATTATTTCTGGTTCGAAAATTAATTTACACAGTTTGGGGATATCCTTAGAGTCAATATTAGAATATACTGTAATATCCATAAATAAATATAGATGGACTTAAAATTAACAAATGTGTTGTTTACTTCTCCATATGACTCTAAAATTAATATATCAAATTTTAAAATAAACATCAGACTTTATGCCAGTTAATAATTGCTGAATAAAATAATTTTATTGCTTATAACCTTTGTAAAAATTGTTCAAAATAAAACCATAAACTTTGAATAAGTTGAATCTGTATTGTAAAAAATATATATTTATTATAATAATCTATAATTGGTACTTATTGTAATTTTTTATAAATAATTTATATGTATATATATAATACAGACGTCTTTAATTCTTAAAAATAATCTGTTTACTAAATAAATGGTAATTAGTTTTTTTTTTTTTTTTAAAAAAAAAGTAATATTACAATATTTGATCTAGTATATAGATAAATATTGAAATCTGTTTGTAAAAGATATAATATACAAATATTTGAACTTGAATTCGATCCCTGATCGAATATATAGGGCAAAAAGGGCTCTTTAGAAGAGGTGAAAACAGCCTGCCTAAGAGATTAAATCTTGAATAAAAAAATCGTCACCAATCTGCCTAGTAAGCATGGTGAGTATGGCTAAATACTAGCGAATGGTAGCATTCAATGAGGCTTTTGTCCAAAAGTGGGTTGATATAAAATGATAAAAAAAATTTTTTTTTAAATATTTAAGAATTAAAATAACATTTAAGAATATTATTTAAACTCAAAACTTTTGCTCTTCATAACAAATCACTATATCACCATTAGATGATTTTGTTAATATTAAATAATTATTAAATTATTTACTTATTTTGATTTTTGTGAATTCAATAGATATTTTATCATCATAAAAAATAAAATTTGAATAGTTATATAAAATCAAATTTTATAATATAAACTAATGTTTCTAAGATGATAGCATCGTCAATGAAAGTGTCATTAACAATAAATATTTTTTTAACAATTTACACTTTTATTTAATATCTCAATACTTTTATATATATAAGAATATTAATACAGAGTACAAATAGTGCTATTTGATGATTGAACAATTATTTAAATCAGTCATAACAGAAAAACTGCAAAAATACTTATCCTAAAATTTAATAAAAATATTAAATGTATTAAGAATACCTAAAAAGAGAGTAAAATAATTATAATTTCATTTCTTTTATATTTCTTTGTTCTAAATCTTATGATATCAGTAATAAAATTTGTATTTGAAAATTGTATTAAACAGAGTATAAACTCTAAGGTAATTTATATCATTAGAAAAGCTCATATTTTATGAGCAATAATAAAAGCTTTTAGAAAAAATTAAAATATTTTAAGAATACATAAAAATGATTATAATTCAATTTCTTTCATATTTCTTTGTTCTAATATTAAAAAAAGATTTGTTTATAGAAATTGTATTAAACATAATACCAAATAAAATTGATTTATATAATTAAAAAAAAATGTATTTTATAAGCAATAGTGAAAAATTAAATATATATATAAAATTTTATAAAAGAATTCGATAATCATTTATAGTTCATATTATTCGTCCATTGGTAATTCGGTAGAAATGTCATCATCGCCAGAACACTTTTAAAACCTAATAAATTTTTAACTAAAACTATTTCTACGATTATTTATTTCATACTTTATATATAAATGTGAATATATATATATATATATATATATATATATTAATATAATTTCTTCAAGTCATAAACTCATTTCATATCACATAACAATTATATTATATTTAATATCACATAACTGATATTAAATTTTAATACATAAGAATCATAAAAAGAACTAACATAAACATAAATGACCATTTGACAAAAGTCTCATTAATGATATAATTACAAAACGAACAGAACTCTAAATTTATTGTTTCTTTTATATCGTAGTAACATAAAACTTTATCCAAACAGAAAGATTGCAATTTATTTCTGTAACATTAATTTATGAATAAACGTCTACACGTTGATATGTATAAGACAAGGTAATTAATAATGACGAAAAGACTAAAGATAGAGACATATACGTCGACAGGTATTTATAAATAGTATTTAAGTAGTTAACTATTTCAATGTAAGCATGAAGTTAACTAATGTGCAATTAGTAAAATACACTTTTTTAGTCTGAAGAGTACTATGTAGCTACAGGCGTTTGATATACGTTTAATTTAATTCAGTATTCTTTTTTTGTTCTTAATAGGAAGTAAATAAATTAGCGTGCATATTAAATAGATTCCATTATGAATGCAGTTCTATTGTACGAAGATTGAAGCTTTGATTTTTAATTAAATCGCAAAACAATGCCTAACTACATTATTTATACATGCATACATACATACATACATATATATATATATATATATATATATATATATATATATATATATATATATATATATATATTGCACGTTCATTCATATACTAAGGCATTGTAAGTAAATATTCTTTTATATTAAATATTAAAATTCAATTCATTGTATTAAAAATAATTAATGTGAATTTTCTTTTAACTTTTTATGGATTGATGATTTATTAGTATAACATTTGAAAAAAATATTACTTCAATGTAATCTTTTATATACATTTCTGCTTGAATTATCTTAGAAGATTTATTAAAATTTAAAAAAATAAAATTATACGTTTCCACGAATAATTTTCTACACTGACAACACAATTATTTTCAAGTTCAGTTTCTAATATTGAATTTAATAATCAAAATTTAAAATAAATAATTAAAACATAATAAATAAAGTTGAAAAAATTTTAAAGGTTGATACCAAAAATAGATGAATTTAAAAAAATGTATGTCAGTAAAATCAATATTTTAATTAATTCCTGTCTTGGTTTCAGTTAAATTTGTCGAAGTTTAGAAACAAAATATCAACTCATTTGACTTTAATCAGCTTATGTAAGATGGGGAGTGACAGAAGCCCTACTTAATCTATCTCTACTACTTGCTAAATCTTCAGATTTATATATTGACAACGTTATATCGACAGATTTCCTATAAATAAATAAATATGGTCTTACAAAACTCACGCACGTGCCTAAGTTTATTATATATATATATATATATATATATATGAAAGAAAATTTCATATGAAAATAGTATTTAACATTATTTTCAAAAAAATATAAATTTTACAAAATGTTATAAAATTCGTCAATTTTTATATATTAAAAATAATTATGAAAAAATACATAATTAACTATAATTTTTTTTTTAAAAAAAATATGTATCTTAATATCTGAATAAAGAAAAAGTAATAAAACGTCAACGAAAAATATTTATAGATGTAAATATCAATATAAACCTTTTTTAAGACTAATACTTATTTTTTTTAGTATAAGTGAATTAATTTTTCCTATCTCTGACTTTTTAATAATTTAAATAATAAGAAAAATTTTACTGAATTTATTTCCTAAATATCTTCAAACAGAAACATTCCTAGATTTTTTAAACGATTATAGTTATTGAAAAGAAATAAGTCTATTATAAAATAACTATTTATAAAATGAATAATAATTTTTCTAAAAAAATTAAACCACTATTTATTTCTCTTATAAGAATTATTCTAATATTAATATTTATATTCAAGGTTATTACTATTTTCGTATTTAATTTCAATATTTTTAATTTTATTAAATAAATAAATCACAAAAAAACATATAGGAAATTTTATTGAATATACAAATAGTTATTATTGTAATTTTATTGATTTTTCCTTAAAAGATATTACCACAATATTTATAATTAATTTAAAAATTTACATGATAATGAAAAATGTCCACACACACACCACATATATATATATATATATATATATATATATATATATATATATGTGTGTGTGTGTGTGTGTGTGTGTGTATGTGTGCAAACATATTAAAATTAGAAAAATATAAATTCCACATTTTTAACACTTACAAATATACATTTTTCATCATTATTAAAAATGATGTAATATTTAACCTTAGATAAATATAAAACTGTTATTCTAAAAATAAGTTTATTTTTATAATACACATTTATATTAAATAAATAAACAGTACTATATCCTGTGTGTAAAACTACAACTATATTTATTTTAAATTATTTTTGTTTACTAAAAATATGATAGCTACTTCTACAAAAATCATTTATAAACATTTGTGTAAATAAGAATGTCAGATAATTTCCGTTTCACATTTATTACTTGTTCATACAACATTATTTTTTCAAAAAGAACATTTTACAAAAATCATTAGTTAAAACTACAATAAACATAGTTTTGATACATGCAAACATGTTTCTGTAACTTTTCTACAAGCTGTGAAAATATGTACGAAATGTAAACTGGAGACTAAAAGTGTTGAAATTCAGAACAGTTCGTGAAGTTTTTCGTCAAAATGTATAATTTGTTTTAGTATTATTTTCTTAAAAAGCATAGTAACTTTTTAAAATTAGTACCGTAATATTTAAGGGAAGATTATTTTTTAATCATCTATATAAGTAGATAGATAAATAAAATAATAAGTAAAAAATGCAGTATATTTGATACTTGTACACAATTTAATATAACTATTTTTTTTAAATTTATGTATAAATGAATTATTAAAATTCATAAGCAATAAAATAGAATAATAATTCTGTACGATTTTCTACTATATAATACAATGACTTATTTTATATAGCTATATTTCATAAATTAATAAAAACTTTTATTCAATAATATTTTTATATTGATATTATTAGAGAATAAATCTAAAATATTTTTCATGATTATTTTTTCAAATTTTAACTATTGTCCGGATATATCGATTTTAAATTTTCATATTTTTTACACAAAACATATACATACACTTATGTGTGTGTGTGTGTGTGTGTGTGTATTAAATAAAGATCAATAAACGTGAAAATAAAATAAATGGATTTTTGAATACTGAAACCATAACTACGAGAATTGTTCGCAAAGATACATCAAATATAAAATCTGCAGACAAAAAAAGTAAAATCTACAAAGATTAAAGAATCTGATACGAAACGTAATTGGAAGCATCACGCTCGACATTTTAAAAGAACATAGGTAAAAAGAGATTACTCGGCTCGATGTTTTTTCACGTTATCAACAGCTTTTAAGTTTAAAACGTACTGATAACATTTATGTCACAAACATTTTTGCATGAAAAAAAATGAAATAGTGTACCTTGTATTCACTAAAACCTATTTTTAAACAAAGTATGATTACTTTTAATTTTTAAAAGATTAAGACATATCTGTGTTTAATTTGAAATGAAGATAATATTCTCTATAAAAATATTATTTTATAAAAACATTTTTTTTATATATCTACCAACACGACTAATATTTCTTTTCAAGTTCTATAAATAACTTTTAACTCTTTGATGTAATTAATTTTATTTTATAAACATGTATTGAAAAATTGTCAGGATTTTTTTTTAAAAAAATGTTCAAACGTTAATTTTTATTAATAAATAAATTAAAATATGTAATAAAAATATTAACTGTTTGATAAAATTATTAATTTTATAAATTGTTCAATGGTGATTTACAAAATTATAGCAAAATAGCAATTTTGATTTATCTAATAAATAACGACTTGAATACTAAAATAATATCCAAAATTGATTAATAATAAAGGCAGTCATATCAACTGATGGGATTACTAAGAGATAAAACATATATTGAGAAAATAATGTCATATTTAAAAAAAAATGAGGAAAATTTTTATACAAACATTCTATCAGAGAAGTACAAAAAAAATATTTTTCAAAACTACCACTTTGTTAATTATTTATTCTAATCATTTGAGTAACTATGTAAGTATTATAATACATTTACTCTAGAAAAAAATACTTTTAAAATTTATTTATTTTAAATTAAGGTCAATTTTTCTTTGTACGAAAAAAATAAATATTAGTAAAATATATTGATTTCTTTGCGAGGTTATGATAATTGTTTAAAAATAAAACTTGCACAAGGGTACTAATTTCTTTTTTTCCTTTTCAAACAGTACTGTTGCATATTTTTGACGAAAACGTCAATTATTTTCATTCTGTTCGTATAAAAGTATTATAATTCCGTTCAAACGGCTAACAATAATCAAATACTAAACCGATCCAACAAAGGATATAACATACAAACAAATCACGTAAACATCTCCCCACAGAACGTCTAAACAATAAGAACAAGCGTTAATCGCTCAATAACGCTAATCAACTAGAAAGAAACAAATTGAATTTATTTACGAAAAGACAAATCGTCTTTTATTTCACAAATACATTACTAACGCTGCTGTAGAACGATGAAGAACCAATAGTAATTTATCTTTTCGGATGCTTGTCACGTGTCCGCCAAAGACGAATGCTTGAAGTCTGTTCCAGAGTTTTGCTTGGGGCGCAGGTAAAATCATCTGCAGTAGATTAGAAGGCTCTCACAACACGATGTGCACGTTTACAGAAACTGGTCGTTGACTGCTTACTTTAATACTATTTAATCGGTGTCTTGTGTATACACAAACATATTTAGAATTCTGTGTTGGGAGAGTTCATATTTTCAGGAAGATTCGGTCGAATTTCATTCGAAATAATAATAAAAGTGACAGAATTCAAGGGAAACATTATTTATACAAAATATATAATTAAATTCTAATCTAGTCCTGATAGTTCAATTTAAACTAGGATAAAAATGATCGAAATATCGTAATCATATATCAGATTATTCTAAGAACAAAGTAAAATAAAATAAATATATATATATGAAATGTACATTAGTCATAATTTTACCTTGTATCGTTCATTGTAACAGATTATAAAACTACTATTAAAAATTAAAATTATTAAACTATCGAGTGATTAAAAAAAATTATAAATATCTAACAAATTCTATAGTAGTACTTAATTTTGGATTTTACAAAAAATCTAGTAAATAAAATATTTTTTTAAAAAAAATTTTCATTGAAAAAGATTTGAAAAACTTTTTTTTTACATCTGGAACAATAATTATTTTAAAGCAGAATAACAATCTTATAATAATAAATTAGATGAAGTTTTAAAGTTAATATTCATTTTTGTATAAATTTATATTTGGTTATATATATATATAATACATTTCTATAAACGTCCGGATCATTCAAATTCTTAAGAGAATGGTATAAGCCCTACAGCGTTCATAAATTAGTCTGCGTCATTGTCAGAAATTATTAAATCGGCTATGTTCCTATATTTACTTAAGTTGTCCATATTAAATTTCAAATGAAATTTGATTAGTTTGCATTTGTGAAATTAATTGATTGTTGCTAACAAAAAATGAACTGAGGCACATGTTAAATCAAAAATTTTAATTGATTATTAAAAATAAACGTATTTGTAATTGAATATTTTTTTAAGGTTATATAATAACAAATACATACTTTGTATACAAAAACATAGTAGAAAAGAAATATTTTTTTAATACATGCTTTGTAGAATTCATTAAAATGACCATTTTTGTATAATAAATACAATTTAACAATTTTTTTATATTTTATAAAAACGAAATTTAAAGTAATTTTTCTACACAAATAAATTATCACCTCTAAAACCATAAAATATTAAAAGTGTTCAATAATTATTTATTGTTTACTTTCATTGATTATATAAAAAAAACAGTTAATATGCATTTCGATAGCAACGCTGTCATCATCAGAGCTTGTGTTGTAAAATCTAATTTGTTTATTTTATATTTATGTGTTTTTTTAAAAAAATCATTAAACTGCTACAGATATGACAAATACTGATATTAAATATTTGTATAGAACAATAATTCATATTAAATATTAATTTAATTTGTTTATATTAATATTAATATCGATTTTTATTATTTAAAATTGAAATCGACAGTATTACATTAATAATATTTTTTTTTAATGTCAAGAAAATAAAGAATAGCACATAGAATTATTTACACAGACAGATTCAATAGAGCAAAATTTAGGCTGGACTCATACAAGCCTAGCGTTAACTTATGTCAGAATTGCAATCACTTTTATACGTGCATTCCTTTCAACTAACATTTAATATTTTAACACTCATTTTATACGGCATTGTCACGGTGTTATTCTGTCATTTTTATATCGGAATATATTTATGGACAATAAAGTTACATCTTATTTATAGCATAATAAAAATATATGTATCTCTTCACTTCACAATATAATTGGAGAGAAGACATTTTTGATGTCACATTTTATAACCTTTTACGAAAATAAAGAATGATGGGCATGTCGGATACAATGAATATGAATAGTTTAGGAATCAATATGGGATATGCTAGGCGTTCGTGATGTGACAAAACATGTATTGAAGGTGTTAGGTTAAAGATATTAAAATATATTCGCTCTTATAACGGTCCTATTTTATTTATATAATATCATTGCGGTAATGCGATAGTAATAGTTAGTTTTTTTTGTTTCGTTATCTATGGTGGATTTGTATTTGTTAGGGCCCGGAGAAAATAACTGTAATAAATAACATCTTTATTGCCGCTTATGTCATTTTTATGTAAGATAGTTGAGGAAGGATGCTAAAAGATCGGATATAATAGGAGAATTAACATTTATACGGGTTGAAAATCGATTGAATGTTGAGGGGAACAATTGATCTAATAAATTATTCAAATAAAAAATATTAGGACACTAATAGGCATTTATGTATATATATATATATATATATATATATATATATATATATATATATATATATATAATCGTCATCGGCAGTAATAGAAGCCCCTTCTTTCTATCCACTGCTGGATGAAGACCTTTCCTAAAAAGTTTACACTTCGACCGATACAATGTCTTTTTTTTAATCCATTCCAACAAATTTTCTTTTGCCTTTGTTCCATCATGAGCTTTTTTGGGCCATTTCATATATCTAGGTTCTCAATCAATAATCTCTCTCTTTCTCTCTCTCTCTCTATATATATATATAATACTATATATTTATTTACAAGCAAATCAATTTTCATAATACATAAATTGGTATAAAATTTCTTAAAATTCTGTAAGCAACTTTTAAAAATTTTATATAATAAATTTATTATTTTTGTGTTCTTATTTTGAAACTAATTTTCACTTTAAATTACGTATACAATTTTAAATTATTTTTTAATAAAAATATATGAAATATTGAAACAAAAACAATTTTCAAATTTCTATTTTACTAAAGAAATATTTTTGTATAAGATTTTTCTTTTTTCAAAAATAATCAAAATACATGTAAGTATATTAAAAAAATAATTAAATGGTGAATTCTCTGAGTAAAAATTAATTTTTAAAAAATAAAATTAATCTAGAAGAAAAATGTCATTAATTTTTATCAAAAATATTAAAGAAATTTTAATAAAAAAATGTGATCTTAATTTTCAAAATTACATTATTATATACCTAACGTAGGTTACAAATTGGTTACTATAAAGTTTATATATATATATATATATATATATATATATATATATTGAGAAACAAATTTACAATGAACAATAATATTTTATCGAAATCGTCAGACCATCATCAACAAACATTGAATATATCAGACAGCCTCGTCTCCTGTAGGACTGTTTCAATATCGTTTAACCGACTTGTCTGGCGTTACAGATGGAAAAAACGACATGTGCCGAGTTGCCATAGGCCCTCTACACTTTCGTATCGACGTAAAGTGCCAAAGTGCATCTGTTTCATTCGAAAGTAGCATCAGAGAGCTTATTCCATCAGTTATATATACATATAGATGGTTCGAAATACTCATAACAGTAGCATTGGGAACAATTTATTTTTTTATCATATATATATATATATATATATATATATATATATATATATATATATAAAAGTAGTAATAAATTAATATATATATATATATATATATATATATATAATTAAATTAAAAAAAAACTTAACTATATTAAAAAATATTTGATCTTTAATAAAATGATAATCCTAAAAAATTAACCAAATACTTGTAACCATTTTTAAAACTTTACTTAATAGTAAAATAACTAAAATGTACTTACAGTTCAATTTTTCACAAAAAAATGAAGAAGTTCAAAAATTTACCTGAAATTAAATAAGAAAATATATTTTTATTTATTATTAATATGTGTTAATACATACATATGGAAAAAAATATAAATAATAAATAAAGACTAATATGTTTTTTAATAAATAAAAACTGTTTCATATTGGCAAACGGTTTCGTTGTTAAAAAAATATAAATAATATTTTTTTGATAAACAAATCCATACTTATTATAATTAACATTTATATCTTTCTCCATAAACCAACAATAAATAAATAAAAAGAACAAGTTTAATTTAAAAAACACATAAACGCAAACATTTCGAACTCTATGATAATATTTCGCTAGTATTCTAAACTTAAAAAAACGTTTTTATCTCATTTTTACATTCAAACGAAGTTAAATATGAGAAACGTTTTCTATGTAGTATTTATTTTTACCGATCATTCAGTTTTTGCCTGATAAAAAAATATTCGTTGACTTATCAGTAGTTTTATTTTCTGGTAATATGTTTTACTTTCTATCTCCATCATAAATATTGTTTTAGTTTTCGATTTTTAATCCACGTCTACTCTAAGTGTAAAACAGCAAAAAATACGAAATGAGATAAGTAGAAAATTTATCACTGAAATACGAAACGGTTATCGAAAATATATTTTAAGCTTTTTATTTACTATATATATATATATATATATATATATATATATATATATATTTGTGTGTGTATGTGTAAAACTTTTTATTTCAAAAACAAGATATCAAATATATATAAATGTCAATAAATAATGTAAAATATTAATGTAAAATAAATTATATTAAAGAAAACTAGTCGAAAATATTTGTCGAAAATTTAAATAAATAATGTACTCAATTTTGTAATGTTAATAAATATCAAATAAAAAATATAAATTGGTAAATACAAATTTATTTTATAAATATTGGTATATAATATTATAATATTAATGTTTATAAATAGATAAATACACTAATTAATGAGTATTTATCAAAAAATGTACATTTCAATATTCATTATTTAACAAAAAATGTTAATTAATTAATTCTCTTATCCAAATATATATATATATATATATATATATATATATATATATATATATATATATATATATATATATGTTATTTGTTTATATGTGAAATTAATGATGAAAAAATTATCACGTTATTATCGATGTATAATATATGAAAAGAAATATACATAATTTATGATAACAAAGAACACTTTTTAAACGGTCTATATATACAAAACAGACCGCAGGCACTCGCCAATGTTTACGTACATTGAAGTACATAACATGGTAAAAGGGGCTTTGTATAATGTATATTATAAAAGGAGAGATACATTTTTAAATTCACCACACCTGCCCATCGCCATCGAACCAACAAAGTCCTTTCAAGAAGAAGTAAACATGAAAAATGTCGGCATAACAAGATAAAGATACAGATACGTTGCATCACGGAAACAGCATAAGCGTGGCTTGGTTTCTTTCAAGAAAAAAATATATACATACATACACACACACGTACACGAATCGACAGTTATGTTGGGACTAATGCGAGACCAACTATAAATTTATTTCAAATGTAAAAAGATGCCGATTTATTATATTCCTTTTTTCATGGGAAAAAAGTATAGTAATTCGTAGGCCGTTATGGAAAAGTCACACTCGGTTAACGGCTGTTTTTAAGTTTCTAGTTTCTCAAGTTTCAAATATTATACGCCCCTATTATGCTTTCACATAAAAGTGTTGAAGTTGATAAATCCGCCTTCAAAAACATCGTTTTTTTCAACGTACTCGTTTCGTACGTATAGGGGTGGTACGAAAATGAATATATCATTGAAATATACATACTTATATACATACATACAGATATATATATATATATATATATATATATATATATATATATATGTATATGTAATGTATATATGTATTAAATGAAAGATTTTTTCAGTGTGAAATTGTAAATACAGTTTCGGGTTTCAAGCGTCTGCATTTGACACATAAAATATGTTTATGAAAGAGTTACTGAAATAGATGTTTAGTATGGCAGTTACTGACAAAATATTACATTCATTTCTGTTACGAATCATACATAACATCGTTTCATTGTGATAACCATAGTATTTGATATATATATATATATATATATATATATATATATATATATATATATATATATATATATATATATATATATATATATATATATGTCTCATCAGGTGTAATCGACACACACACACATATCTATTTATATATTCATTCGAAGCAAAATATAGTTTATTTTTAGTTACACAAATATGTGTCAATTTTATGCTTTTATTATTATATAAATATGCTTTTCATTAAGTGATATCAATAAAATAATATGATGTTATTAAAATATATTTTTTAAAAAGTATAAAAAAACATTAAAAAAATCATTATATTTTTTTATAAAAATATACATGCATGTATAGGGTGTTCTATTCGAAGTGCATAACTTAATTTTAAAATAAAATACATCTTTTTTTGAGTGAGCGATGATGAATGGGCGCTATTAATAAGACACTCTATACATGTATACATACATACATATATATATATATATATATATATATATATATATATATATTGTATGTGTGTGTGTATGTAAATTATTAAAGACATTAATTACTTGTGACTTGTAACCATTTTTTGACACACAAAATTAAGTAATCAAGAAGCTATAATTCTTATCGAACTTGAACAATATTGTAGAGTTGAGCCTCTCTAACAAGATTAAAGCTCAATAATAGTTATGTTTTTATGTAATGAGGTTGTCAGATCCATATGCAACACTCAACTTGGAAAACTCGCAAAAAATAAGTGAAATATTTTTTTTAAAAAAAACATGAATATAATTAAATTTTTTGTAAAATATATTTTTAAATTTATTTTTACTCTTTACATTTTTATAAAAGATTTAATAATGTTTTTTTAAAAAAAAAATCATTATTGATATTTATAAACAGACTTATTTTATAATTTATATTATTTTAATACAAAGAAAATTGACAAAATATAAACATATATATTTTCAAAACTAACATTATTATTTATATTACTACGTCTAACATACATCCTACGTGTAAACATTTTCAAACCGTACATTTATCATTTTTTAATAAGAAAACGATTATAGAAAATTTATTTCTATTTTAACAGCAATTTAACAACTTAACAACCATAGACATACAAATGCATCATAAAATTGCTATATTTGATTATTATAGAGAATATATTATTTAAATTTTAATAAGTATAAGCTAATATTTTTATCTGGTGATTAAATAATAAAAATAAAAAATATTTTTTTTATTTAAATATCAAACTTAATCCAATAATTTGTTTAAGAGAGACGAAATAAACAAATTTATTTAAAAAAATCAAAACTAAATCTTGAGTATTCAATTGCAAAAAAAAAAACAGATGTTCAATTCGTTAATATCTTAATCATTGTATGATATAAAAATCCATTATTAATAAACCGATTAAAAACGTTTAATTGCCAGTCGACTAACATTTATGAAAGAACCTACGAGCATTGATCAATTGAATGCATAACAAGATCATACAATAAAACGTGAATAAGCCATTCGATTGATAAAATTAAAACACTTAAGTGGTTTTATTTGCGAAACTAATTAGTTACGACCATCATAATTATTTGAAAATAATATTAATTGAATTCCGTCACGCTGTAGATCGATATCATCGACCGACCGATGATGTTAATTTAATATTATGATTATTTCGTTTTTCAAATAACACCTCAGCTAAAAAAAGGTGGATGTACCTTGCACGATGTGAAGTACACAATAAACGGAGACACTAAAAACGAACCGTCAAAAATAAATAAAACGCGATCCATTCATCGCGTGTAGGTTTGTGTGTGTGTGTATGACCGTAAAAGGATTCAATATAATTTCGCTAATTGAAACCTTATTAACAAAACGTTATTATAATAATTATATATCATAGAAAAGCCGCACTAGTGTTATTTTTTGTGTTAAACACGTCTCTTTCATGTGATGTCATTAGTGATAATATTAGCATTTTGTGTGCTATTAGTACTTCGATGTTAATGCGTATATTTTGTATAATACATAAGACGAGGTAAGTATTTAATCATACAAGACATCTGTGAACACTTTAAATAGATTCTATGAATGATTCATTCGTTTTTGTTGTATGAGCTTAATATTAACGTTTCTGTACTGGTTTCAAGAATTAAATTTCAGTTCTCAACACTTTTATAAATATGAGTATGTTTTAATTCTCTCACTAATCTCAAAGTCATATTTGAAAAATGTTGATGAATTTTCTTATTATACTAGTTTCATAACGATACGCGATTTTAAATAACAAATATTTTTAACAACTACACTTTTTATTTTCTCTGTTCCAAAAAATAAAGCATACAAGATTTTTTATTTCAAATATTAGAGCTTATTTCAAATATTTATAGTTTATTTTTAATATAACATTTTATTAGATTTTATTTTAAATATTAAAAAAAAAATTAAGCAATTATTTTTTTTTAAATCTATTTATAAAAAAATATTTTATGTTTATATTTTATTAATATAAATTTAATATACAAGTAATGTTATTATACCTTTGACTATTTTTATTTGTTACAGTTTAAAATAACTCCATTAGTTACACCTTACAATATTCTATGTCAAATTTCAGCAAAAAATAAAATTAGGAATTTGTAACAGCTTTAAATTTTATTCATAAGAAAATTGCTATAATCAAATTTAATGTATTATTTTAAATGACATTATTATGCATTTAAAATACATATATTTTCATTAGAAACATAATATTAATTTTTATTAAACATGTGTTTAATTTTTTAATAAAATTATTTTAAATAAACAGAATTTCTAATTTCTAAGAAAACATATAAATCACTAACTAAAAAAATACTTTTTCATTGAAAAAAAAGATTAACTACTAAATACAATTCAATAATATATGAATGAAATAAAAAATTGTTAAAATAATATTAAAATTATTCATAAATCATAACTTATTAGTATATTTATCTATCAGTAAAAAAATAACAATTCAAAAAATAAACTGTAAAAAAGTATTATCTTAATTATATTAAATATTTAACATCAATTGACGAATTTTCAACCTATATAGAATCTGAATAGCTTTTACTAGAGATTAGACATAAGCTGAATTAATGCAATTTACATTAGTCAGGATGTCTCTTTAGATCTTCAAACTACCAAGTAATAGATGTATATATACGTACGAATTTACCCTCGTATACTTTAATACATACATACATTCATATATATATATATATATATATATATATATATATATATATATATATATATATATATATATATATATATAAACATATATTCCGACTGAAAAATATTTTTCAAGTATTTTCCACAATATACAATATTTATATTAAGAACATTTAAGTATATAAATAACACAAACCTGTCAATACATATTATATTTTTATAAAAAAAATAAAAAATAGTTCATAGAAGAGCATATATACAAGTATTTAATTTAATTAACATTGAATCATTATTTTTATCTCTGGAAAAGTAAGTAATAACTAAAAATTATTTGGAATTTTAGGTTTGAAAAAACACTCTTTATATTTATGTATATATATATATATATATATATATATATATATATAAAGAGAGAGAGAGAGAGAGAGAGTTTTAGGTTAAATAGAACTTTTGATAGGGATTCAATTTAAAGTTCTATCACGCTTAAAAAACACCTATATTAAAAAATCTAACTCGATCTAAGAAACAATTAATAATTATTTAATTAAATTTAGATTAAATTCCTTAAACAGTATAAACATTTATACATTCCCTGACAAAATACATTCAGAATCAACACAACAACCAAGTTTCATACATTGGCATTAATTATACGTATTTGTGTTATTAACATAACCATTACGATTAGACAAGCCTATTTATACACATTTCAATAATAAAATAGATTTGTATACACATACAGATACTTATTAGTCGACAAAACGTCCTCAATCAAGTTAATCGTATCAAATGTTCTCGTGTAACTCGTTACGATTCGAAAATTGATTAATAATAATACGTTGTGAATATCTGTAAAGTTCTTTATGTGGGCGTGCTGTTTATATTTATACCTACATTTAAACGGCCGCAGAGTACGTGTATGAAATATTCTACATATTGATGACGTTCGCGGCGTTCATCCTTTGAACGTATACAACATGTACAGTGTGATTTAGTCAAATTAGAGAAATTAGCATGTCTATGTATGTATCTAAAATCCAATTAGGAAGGTATAACGTAACCTGTTGACTGTCATATGGTCAAATTGTTTATGTCAACATGGTTTGCTTTTAATTACTTCCTAGTATATCTCTGCGTAGAAAAAAAAACTTAATTGCTTATATTTTTTACGCGCTGAGAGCATTTTTTAGCAAGTGTATGTAAATTAACGGGTCGTTTTTTTCAACAAACGGGTAGATTCATTTTAAAACATATTTTGTCGTACAAGATTGTTTAATTATTATTTTTCATATACGAGTGTATAAATGTTTATACTGTTTAAGAAATGTAATCTAAATTAAATTACATAATTAGAGCAATTTATTATATTTTCTTTATATCAAATCAGATTTCATTTTAAATCATTTTTATAAAATAGAATTCATTTATATGATGAATACCTTTTATAAAAATAGAATCATTAATAAATCTTAGAAGCTATAGGATTTTATATCGAATAATATAAAATCTAAGAGTGGCCATAATGAAACTGAAGAATTTATCATCCAATATTTGGATGACCCTATATAATTTTAATATTTCATTTCTTCTTTCATGATTGATGATCAAGCCATTCATTTTGAATTTTTGCATACTGCAGATTTTAAAATCGACATTGTTACGTTGTTTAGTTCAGAGTAAATAATTATTGAATATTCTAATAAAATTTTGTAGTACGTATCTGTATTTAATATTTAAAAAAATCATAATAATTATACTTAAAATAAATCCAGAAACAGAAATTTCCTTTGAAAAAAACCCAGTCTCACTTGGGCTACCATACAGTTGTTCTGATTTTTTTATTGTGGTATAAAAATATGATTTTTATATTTCATTTTTTTTATTTGTTGAGTTTTTGCACTCTGCAGATTTCAAGGCATATCACAAAGAGTAAATAATTATTGAACATTCCAATAAAATGTTGTAGCACGTATATAAGTAATATAATTTTTTAAAAAAATCATAATAATTATGATTAAAATAAATCCGGGGACAGAAATTTCCTTCGGAACAAAAATATTAACTATATCAAAGTTCTTTTTTTATGTTCTAATGAATGCAAGTACAAAAACGAATTGTACTAGCATGCAAAAATTATAAATATTCGAAAATTTGTTCTTGTTATTAGAAAAAATATATACAGATATTTTTTTCAATTCAGGATATTAATTTTTTATTTAAAAACATGTTTAGATTTACAATTTGGATATGATCATAAATAAATAAGCTATTTATATGTTCTTATTATAAACATATAGTATTTTTTTATATATTTGCTTAAAAAATCATAACAATTATATCTAAAATAAATCCACAGACAGAAATTTCTTTCGAAATAAAAATATTAAATTTAACACATTTCTCTTTTTATCTTCTACTAAATATAGGTACAAAAAGGAATTCTGTCAAAGTATAAAAATTATACATATTTCAAATTTTTTTATTGTTATAAGAAAAAATATATACCATTTTTTCAATTCAGGGTATTAATTTTATAATTAAAATTGTTTTAACACAAATTACTTTTTATCCCTAACACCACAATGGTTAGTACAAACAAAAAGTAAACAATAAGTGATTATTGAACACCTCATAATCATTGTGGTATTGGGGATAAAAATTCATTTGTGTTAAAGTGAATTCGCCACAATTTTAAAACAAACAATAAATTAAAATTGTGTTTAGATTTATAATTTGGATATAAAAATAAAAACATAAGTAAGGTATTTATATGATCTTATTGTAAACAATTACTATTTTCTATTTATTTTATTATATAAAGGATCATCAAAATGTGACGCCTAGATTTGTATTTTATTAAAAAGAAACATGTGTATAGTTTCTTTTTAATAAAACACAAATTTAGACATTACATTTAGATGACCTTATACTTTTTTTAAAAAGTCATTTTTTTGTATCAAACTTATTATCAAATATAATTCAAGAGTTTTAATAAAATAGTTGATTTCATAAAAAATACTTTTAAAATATTTTTCAATTAAATAAATATCTTTTATATATATATATATATATATATATATATATATATATATATATATATATATATATATATATAGTACACATATGCATCTAATAGTTTAATTGAAAAAAAACCACATTACATATCTTACTTGTTTACTCTCCAAAAGATAATAAAAAAATAATTTTAATCAATAGAAATATTTGATGTGGTACAAACAATTAAAACCAGAAATTAAAATTAAAAATTAAAATCAATTTTATACAAACTTTCCACTTTATGAAAACTACAGATATGTACATATCAGTTTTCACACATCATTCCATGACTTGTAAGTACATAAATTATTTATTGAAAAAATTAACTCCGTTATAAAAACACGCAATACAAAACGCAATCAAATGAAATCAGATTGTATTTTGTTCCCCGCAGTTTATAGTCTATATTAACAAATCCAAATGGGTTCTATACAGCTCAGAGTATATATGAAATATTCACGTGTTACCATATTGTTATCTGACAATAAAATCATCTCATTCATCCTATGACAATATTTAGACACATCAATTTACACCAAAGGCATTCGCTTGTAATTTTAACGAGATCTAAAACTGGCACATATACAACATGACAAGAATAAATTATTCGACGCGATGATATTGCAATTAATTGCCTCCGTACGATCGTATAAATATTTCGCGCATCGCAAAACGCATAACCGGATCCGCGCGTTAACATTACCACGAACGACTGCCTCGTATCAAATACAACAAGCGCACGCATATGCAAGTCGGGAAACGTACGAGCGATGGAAAGAGGGCATGTTATGTATATGCGACGAAACAGACGAAAACGTTACAACCCCTGCAACTACCCCCGCAGATTGTTTATGGTGACGGATTGCAAATGCAAGCGTCGTCTCGTGATACAACGTGGACGACAGACTCACTGAGATCTAAATAATGTGATTTGTGTGCTCCATTCGTGGATGTTATTTATTACAAGACTGACGTAGTGCAGATATTTTATATTCCACTTGCATAGAATTGATGCATCCGTGTACACGATGTCACTGTTTTCGAAATTAATTTACTGTTATATGTATAATAAAATTCGTATGAAAAATACAAGAATTGAAAATCAAACATCAGGAATAGTTCGATTTGCTGTGAAGAGTACGTGGATCGAATCAATACGTCGAAATCTATAGTATTAAAAAAAGAAATATTTAACATTTACAAAATTGGTACTGATAAAATTGAATCAGAATTAAAATAATTTTATTTTTTTAAATAGTTCACTTGTAAAAAATACATCAATTAATACGAATGAATTATTATATAATACCAGGGAATTCCACCCCATACTCACTTTGATCATTGACCACCGACCTTACATCTGTTTAACAATATAAATAAATTATAAAATATAAAACGTTCAAATCTGCATTCAAATCTATACCAATACAAATTTTAAAGTTTTAAAAAAATTAATTATAAAAATTTACTGGAATTACTGAAATAATTTTAATAAAAAAATAATTTACTTTTATAAATCTCTATTAATATTTTTCATCGAAAGAAAACTGTCTTAAACAAGAATATAATTACATTGACAATAAAATTATTCATTTATGAACTATTATATTAGAAAAATATTTAATTATGTAGTTTAATATAATTATTAATTGATTCATCATATTACCTTTGTCAATGTATAATTAAACAGATACAATTAAAATTGAAATTATGTATAGGTATAATTAAATTATATGTATATTTAAATAGGAATTTCATTACAAAGCTTAATTTATGAACATAAAGAAGTTATTTGGAAAATTAAAACAGATACAGTTAAACTATTTGTCGATACTACACTATGTGTACTTGTATAAATTAATAGAAGGTATTTTACAATGAAATTAAATTTAGTTACAGTCATATATTATTTTTATAGAAAAATATACGTATTTTTGTTATAAAATATATAAAATCAATTAATTACAATAACATCTTTCAATATTTTTTTGAAAAAATAAATAAACTAATATTAATTAAATATAAAATTAATTAAACTAAAAATTATATATACATAAATATATAGAACGAATATTTTTCTAAATATTCACAAATTAAACATACATAATTGTCATTATTAAAAATCGAATTGAACTGAAACAATTATAATAATAAATCTGGAAAGCTGTTCAATAAATAAAAGTATTTAACAAAATATATGTAAATATGAAAATAAGATTTATTTTTTAAAAAAAGCTAATAAAGCAAGGGCTTTCCCTAATCCCTCAATCCACACCACTTCATTGTAACAAACTGAAAAACACGGTCCAGAATTATAAAATTCTGTTAATACATTTGTTTCTTTTCATGCAATGAAGTAATATACTCGAAAATTGCTTGCCTTAGCATAAAATTTGCTAGAGATTAGCAACCTAATTTATGATATAATTTTTCCGGTTTATCATAAAAAATTCCAGTCACGCATATTATATTCACTTAATTGCGTTTCTATGTAATAGCTTTAATCATATCTGAAAAATGTAAGTTCTGTACTGTACTTTTTTCCGCACGTATAATTATTTATAAGTAACCTTTGCCATTGTGGAAAAGAAAAAAAATGTTAATTAAATCAGTTTATACAAACTTTTTTCGTCGTATTTTGCGTTTTAAGAACTTTTAGGTGATTTAATTCTTGAATACAATATTTTAATATATGTTTGTAATAAATTTACATATTTATCAAGTAAA
Source organism: Neoneuromus ignobilis (assembly GCA_029203775.1). NCBI lineage: Eukaryota > Metazoa > Arthropoda > Insecta > Megaloptera > Corydalidae > Neoneuromus > Neoneuromus ignobilis. The sequence goes on along the minus strand of CP092090.1, from coordinate 7,173,586 downwards.
TTCATATTACACACCTTAAACATTTACTACACTATATATAAATATAAATATAAATATATATATATATATATATATATATATATATATATATATTTGTTCTAATTTTACTTTCATATTAAATTTTGATAACAAATATTTCAACATTTATCCCAACAATTTTCAAAAAAATACATGATTAATACAAATATACAATAAATAAAATTTGTAGAAGCAAAATACAAATTCAAAAGCATTTTGATCAGTTTACTCACATAACTATTAAACTCGGTCCCGTTGAATGATAAAGTGTATGTTGAACGATTTAATTTTCACAGTTTCGAGAAACTGTTTTACGCTTTAATAAAATTGAAAATAACTACGATGGAGGTCTACTGTGAAAACACATTGCTTCCCGAAATAATTATGATAATATCAAACATAAGCCAACATTTTTTTAAACACATTTATATATATATATATATATATATATATATATATAAAGATTAAAAAGGTAGATAATTTGTGTTACATAAGCAGGTAGTTAAAACAGGCGACTTTAATTTAATAAAAAAATGTTATAAAAACATATTTTTCTTAAATAACTTAATTATTTTCTTATAACCGTTGAAAAATTATTTCCTATTTTTTTTAAAAAAAAGAAAATAACACTCACTATTAATAATACAATATTTCATTTTAAAATTTAATTAAAACTTTTGAACATTTTTTAAAATTATTTTTATACTTATTCACTGAACAAAAATTTCATATAAACAAATATTAAAACTTAAATATAATTCTTTATTTTACAAAACATGAAACGATGTCGGTTTTATTCCAGAAATGCATAAAAATTGCAATAGTGCATGATTAGCATACATTAACAATTTAAAAAATATTCGCATGAAATATTTCCTTCGTTGAATTCGTTAATTAAATTCGTAATAAAACCAAAAACCGTTAGAAATGTTTTTCTAACTTTTCAGTTGAAGCACTCGCGTTTCACGAAATTTATTCAGTGTACAGCATGTATATTGCTGAATCTACATAATATGAAAACAGATTAATACAAACATACGTAAATATTATTTCAATTTTACGTATCTCAGTTTTCATGTATTTCAACGAAATCCTGCTGACAAGTTTATTTAAATATATAAATATGTGTGTTAAATGTGTACCTCATTTACATAGTTTAATTATATGTATTTTATAATTAAATATATATATATATATAATGTACGAAGAGAACACATGTAACGAATTGTATTTTGTTATATAATTTCATGAATATCAATTTGATTTTGTTTACCTCCACTTGGTATATTTTAATGGAGATTCGTATGCTTGCCATATTTACTGTTATCGTTATTACACAGTTCACTGTCAAATATTTTTTTAAATGTTTCCGTTCTTTGAAATTATATATTTAAATTAAGCAATATTTCAAAAATATACACGAACATACATTTTTTTAAATCATGCTTATCAATTTGTTTAATTTTAATGAGACTCTATTATTCAGTTAAATTGTTTCAAGCCGGAAATTTGAATTCAAAAACGTTTCTTTTCAGAAATATGATCACTTAATTATATTTCAACTCATATGTAAATAGAATATATATATATAATTTGTTTTAAATTCATGAAAATAAAATAATAAGAAATTCAATAATTTTAATAGCAAAATTAAATTTCCTTTATACATTACATTAATTTACTTTTCTGAAATAGTGTAATATGTTTTTTATTTGAAAATTATATTTTCATTCATTAATAGTATGAATACAAAAATTAACAGAATATTAAAAATGTGTTAGTAATATATTTATGAAAATTCATATTAGTAGAAATTAATTTAAATTATTTTAAGTGAAATTACTTAAATAAAAGAAGATATATATTCGAGAATCCAAAAAAGAAAATATAAAAAATACATTAAATAGAGATATATAAGTAAATTTCATTGAAGAACAATCTATATTTTATAACATAGAGCTTTGACGATAATGGGATAGACATAGAAATTCACATTTGCAAATAAAGTGAACAATAAGTTTTTATTGAATACATAAAATTTTGTAATATTGGAATTCAAATTATTTAGTTATTGATAAAACTAAATATTTATAAGATTTTTTTAAAAAAAATCCCATTTTAAAAATTTTCTAATTTATTATTATCAATTATTAAATTATGTATAATATGAATTTATCTTTCTACATATTTTACAAAAGCTAAAGAAAATATCTAAAGAATTAATTAAAATATTGTTTACTTTTATTTTTTTAAACAAATATATAATATAGAAACTTGGAATATAAAAAATCTCTTATAAATATATTTTACAGCAAAGAATGTTCAAAAAATATTTATTTATTTTTTAAATATAGAATAAATTTAATTGATTTTTAATTGAATTGAAAATGTTAATAAAATTAAAAACACTTCATTTGACTTACTTATAAAATAGCTTCAAATAAACATAATCAAACAGAACTTCAAGTAAATAATATATATTTACTTATGGTAAATATAGTTTTATACTTGTTCTCGGAAATTAATACGGATATTTATAAATAATATTTATATAAATATTTTATCCAAATATATTTATATTAGATATGTTTTTTTATATCTTTAATTTTATTTTTCATTATATTATTTGTATTTGATTACTTGACTATTTAAAAACATCTGTATTATAAATCCAGATAGATATTTAATATCTAAGTAACAAAAATAATCTAAAAAATCTATTTCTTTACTGTATAATTTTATTATTTATTAATATATTCACTTAAAAAGAAATATTTTCCACTTAATATTCATAATTAAAATATATTTACCCGTACTATTTCCATCTGTATATCTCGAGTACATAAATACAGATGTCTATAATAATTGTTGCAGTATTTCGAATTGCAATTAACTCTATATAGCTTCATTCATGTGTATGTGTATGTGTATATATATATATATATATATATATATATATATATACCTTTGAAACTATACATAATCCTATTACATCGTCAACTGCATCAGTGTCAAAAATCAACCACAGAACGTTGTGATGAATGCTTTATGTTCCAGTGAGACATTAATATAGATAGAATGTTTCCAATCACCACTAGAGTGTCTTATGACATTTTTTTATCTATTCTGTCGGCAATATTTATTCCAAAGTGTTGAATTTCACGAATAACTAATTAGCGTTCGGAATCAGTAAAAATGTATACAAATATATTAAACGTGGTAGAGTGATAAAAATAAGATTAATTGATGTAAATGTGTCTGGATGAAATATGTTGCACACGAACACTCGATGGGATAAATTTCAAACTATCCTATCCTGGTATATACATAAATGTATTTATATACATGCCTATATATATATATATATATATATATATAGCAGATTTTTTGTGGAGTACATATATCAACAGTCTCTGTTCAAAAAAATAGAATATTAAAATGTACATATAAATTATTCATAAATTACAATCAAAGAGAATGAAGTATAGAATAGAACGAGGTTGTCGAATATGAAAATATTTATTTTTATTAAATTTTAACTGTATTATAATATTAATATTTTATATGAATTATAATCATTTTTTCAGTTAATAACAACTATGACACATAACAATAACTATATCATTGACAAATTAAAATTGATTACCATTTTAATAAAAACAAATGTTATTTTTTTAATTAATGTACCTTTCATATTTGAAAAATATATACTTTGCCAAATATAACCCAACGAAATATAATTTTTTAATTAACAATTTGAAAATATTAATAAATGAAAAAATGATAACATGTAATTCAAGGAAATAATCTAGTATTAAAAAAAATATACATATATGTCAATATCATCATTATATCAATTTATATAAATCGACTACTGAGCTAAAGCCTCACAGAATGTTACCTTTCGTTGATTTTTTATCATATCATGTTTAACAGACAAATTAGTGAGGCATATATATTATTTATTTTCAATTAAAAAAATAATTTTATTATGGTTTTCTGTTCTTGTTTCTTTTTTAAAAAATATTAACTAGTTTTAAAAATATATTTAGTCATAAACATATGTTTAGAAACTTCGTTATATCTTTTTGTTAATTAATTCTTGACTATTGTTAAATATTTTCATTGAGAAAAATATAATTTCAACATGTAAGAATTTTTTTTCTATACTGAAAGAAAAATTAAAATGTGATTTTAATTAAAAAATATTTATCTAATTAATAGAAGAATAAAAATCTCCAAATATCATTTTTAATTTCACTAATTAATTTTTGAGAAAAAAATATTTCAATATACAAGAATAAAATTTATTTTATACTGAAAAAATGTTTTAAAATATGATTTTAATAAAAAATATTTATTAAATTATCAAAAAAAAAACTTCTCTAAATATTATTTTCAGTTTCACTGATTAATTCTTGAAAAAAATATGATTTCAATATACAAGAATAAAATTTATTCTATATTAAAAAAAATTAAAATTTGAATTTAATGAAGAAATGTACAATAATAAATTTTATTCTACACTAAAAAAATAAAATAAAATTCGGTTTTAATAAAAAAATATTTATCAAATTAACATAAAAATAAAAAAAAACTTCTCGAATAGTGTTTTTAATTAATTGTTAATATATTCTTAGATTAATTTGTTGAAAAAACACTGTTTTAAGAAACATAAATACAATTAACAATTATCTTAAATTATGTAAACTGATAAAAATATATAATTTTTAACAAACTAAAAAATTACAAAAAAAACTAATCAAAAATTACCTTCAAAAATAATTATGATATACAGAAAATTATAATTTTTAAATTTAAAAACACTGAAGTACATATTTTTATATAATTTCAAAATAACTTCATAATTTTAACATACTTTAAATTTTTTTCTAATTTAACTTTTATATACATACATATATATATATATATATATATATATATATATATATATATATTATATATATATATATATATATATATATATATATACGTATATATACATGTGCGATTTTTTGCAAAAATGTACCATTCTATTATAAATATCCATCTCATTTTGCCAACCAGTACATCTCACATATCTGACAATGTCTCTGAAAAATCGGTTCAAGATCTACATAAAGCGAGCGCTCGTGCATACAAGTTGTTACATTTGGATTTAATTAAGCGCGAGAAGCTCAGCCACAGAGTAATATATATATATATATATATATATATATATATATATATATATATATATATATATATATATATATATATATTCGTTACACACGAGAACGTGGTTGTGGATGGATGCATTCGTTACCAGTACTGACTTGGTTATTTGGTTCGCTGGTTGAAGCAAAATGACTCGAGTTAGAAGTGAAACTCGTGAGTGGGGTTTTAACGTAATGGCCTATGCATACTCAATCAGACTGAGTCTCAGGCCTCAGTTATAGGTACTATATTTTGAATGACGTGCGTATGTCTACGATCTTATGCATATTACACTGTCTGCATATTAGTGCAGAAGCGTACAGATGCAGCGACACTGCATAAATTATACGAGATGATAGTAACCAAATGTTTTGTGAGGAAATAATGTTTTAATTTAAAAACATAATATCCTATTTTCGGTGCGTGTGTCTCTATTAAGGGGTGACTTTTTATGAATAAATATATTCAAGAGGTGCAGCTAGACAAGAAGTAAATTTAAATGAAGACAGTAAAGTAAATAACATTGAATGAAAATGACACTGAAAAGTTTAATAAGAAAATACTGGTTTAATAAAATACGTGTGAATAACATTTTATTAACTTTGGAAACTACTTAATGTCGAAATAATAATAAAAAAATATATATATATACTAGCGTTAATTTATAAAGTTTTAACTAAAAATACTACGTACACACACACACACACACATTATATATATATATACGAGGGTCGTTTGATAAGTATAGTAAAAAAGAAAGAAAAACTAAATTGAAAAATTAAATTAAATTAATTACTTAATTAAATTAAACAATAAATAAATTTACAATAATTATCAAACGACCCTTGTGTATATATATATATATATATATATATATATATATATATATATATATATATATATATATACCTTACGAAATAAAATGAAAATAATATATATTTTAACACACATAAATCGCTTTTTCCAATTTATAAGATTTTATAAAAGTGTTTGTCAAAAATGTGATTATTGAACAATTTTATAAAATCTTGTAATGCTGTATAATGAGTGAATTAATTTATGCTAAAATTATATAAAAAAATATAAAGAACATTTATTTAAAAATTTTTTTTCAAAAAATAAATTAATTTTTAATAAACATTAAAGTGCAAAAAAAATAATTCAGAAAAAATCAGATTTTCAAACGTTAATTTAATTTAATCCTCAGAAAAAAGTAAGAGAAGACATTACTATGACTATATTGAATTTATATTCATTCAATGAATCCAAACTAATTATTTATATTTTTATTTGATTTATATTTACATAACTACTATTTATTTTCTTATAACCAGTTATTTTTATTTTTCAAAATTTAAAATTTTATTTAAAAAGTATATAATTTCTTTGGAAAATTTAATAATATAATTAATTTATTTTATGATCAAATTATATGGTTATATAATAAAATACTAAAAGTATATTTTCTTTTTTTACAACATACAATTTCATCAAATAACTATAAAATTTTACAATTGTATACTCAAGTTTCTTTTAATATATTTTACATAAGTTTTCATAAAAATATAAATTTTATACATTTTTTTCTAAATAATTTAATCTTAATATAGAATACATATTTGATAGAAAACTTTCAATTAGATATATTTTATTTCTTTTTAAACAAATTTATCTCTTTAAAAAATTTTCAAAAGATTGAGAAATGATTTTTTGTTCAAGATTTAAATAAGAGAGAATTATATATTATTTGAATGTTAATTTCAATTAAATAAATTTAATTCTAGACAAATATTAAAATATTACCAAATCTAATTTAAGAGAGAATTTGTAATTTTAACAATTTTTGAACCAGAGACATTACTGATTACATGCTAGTTGAACAGATCGTTAAAAAAACAACTCACATGAAAAATATTTATGTGGAAAAGATTCAATTCGTGTTTTATAATCGTGCTATAAAAATAACTACATATGATTTTTTTAAATATTTGAAATAATTATAAAGAGAATTTTTTTTTAGATAAAGATAGAATCAGAATAGTTTTAGATTAGTATTTATATACATATATATATATATATATATATATATATATATATATATATAATTGAACTGATATTTTTTTTATATACAACTTGATTATATTTTTAAACATCTAACAATAATACTAATTCCATAACTAATCTTTATTCAAACATCGTATTTGAGTAATTGAAAAGCAAACTCGAACAAAACCTTATAAACATCTAATTCCTATTCAATTCATTCGAACAATATTATTCTTTCCGTTGAATTTTTTTATTAACAAAATTTCATACAACAAAAACACTGACATGACCGTATTTCAAGACTGAAATTAAAATGATCCGATATACAATACAACGTAAATGGAAGGCTTACGTTTCGGAAGTGGTTAGGCTTTTGCTTAATTAAATATCACGTTATTCAGAACATGTGATACGGTTAGTTCAGTTTGCGTTGTGTGCAAGTTTCGTATTACGTTTTTTGTATGAATCCTTATTGTTAAAAAATTATACAATGGTTTCTTGAATGTTGTGCTAAAAATATAGTTGTTCTATATACAACATGCATGTATATATTCTTGACAAGATATTGATTTCATTTCACAGATTATATAAATATTAATTTTTTATATTCAATATTTAAGAAAAATAATATAAGATTTTTATCTTAATAAAAACTGAAGTGTGAAAACTATAATATTAGATTACTTTATAAACTAAGCAAAAAATATACATATATATATATATATAAATGACAAATATGGTTACATTATACTTTTTTTTGAAAAAAATCAGTATTTACACAGCGAAAATAACCGTGAATTGTGAGACACGAGTTAAGAGAACCCATTGTAGCTTACACTGTCTCGGCTAAACAAAAAAATGTGAAAACCGTGTCCATTTTAATACGAAAAGAGTACCTTGTCCGCTTCTTACGTTCACACATAAATAAATAAGATCTGGACAGGATAATTCGTATGTATTACATCGACGTAACCCTTATTTAGTTCAAACAATAACTCTGGACAACAAGACTTCTTCAAACGTGTCCATAAAACATTGTTTAATATATTATAGACTATCTCAACTGACTTGTGTTGAATAAAAGAACGATCGATGGTTTTATACATACAAAGATTGATTTTATAAGAAAAGATCTACTATACAATGTTCATTTTATACACTTATATATATATATATATATATATATATATATATATATATATATATATATATATATATATATATATATATTGGTATTTCTATTAAATTACGAAATTTAAATCAATTACTAAATCGTTGTGATCGTTAACGATTGTTGACAAGCTTAAAGAACGTAGTTAATTGGTCAGGTTGTTGTATACCGAGTAAAGTATAATTATTGTGTTATACAAAATATGTAAATTTCAGGTATTATTTTCTTATCTTATTTGTTTACCTTAATTTGATTTATACATTCTACCTCAGAGATATAAACCGTGTCGTATTAATACAGGTTTTATTATCTAATTATTTTTTTATGTATAATAAATTGTTAAAAAAAATACTAGAGGCCAGTATATATTTTTAACGTTTTTATTATAAATATGTAATTATTATTTGTCTTTTTTAATATTTTATCGTTAAATTAAAAATTGTTATAGCATTTGAAAATATTTAAATTATATGTTCGATTATTATTTTCTGAAGATTAAAATGTGAAATGATACAAATAAAAAATTTCAATTAATTTTGAAATTAGTTTGAGACAAACTAAAAAAAAAATCTTAAACAAAGATATAGACGATACAATAGCTTAGCATCTGGCATTTTTATGAAATTAATAATTGTAAATATGAGAGTTAAAATTTTTAATTCTAAATTATTTTAGAGCAACCAGAATTATTCAAACATAGAGACCTTTTTTCGAGCTCCAGTGACCTGAAAATAAAACGCCCCTTACCCTTTTGTTACTCAGATTCTACGTCAGATATAAAATCATAAATGAAGGGCGAGATGCTTGTTATTGAACCTATGTGCATTAGCGGAACAGTTCAGGTAGAAGATAATTTTTATTTGTATTTAAATCAACACAAAATAAGTCGACGCCCATATTATGTAAATCGGACTCCGTTAGATCTCAGTATTCGTTTTAATGAAAGTTTTTAATGAAAAGACCAACGCGTAACGGAATCCTACGTGTTCAAATCTCCTGTTTCAGTGGCTATGATTAACGGCTTGAAAATGTGCTCACGAAATACGTGTTTTTAAAAATGTTTTCTTGTTGTTTCTCTGTGTGTATGTGTATTTGTAAAAGAACGTGTCAAGGACGTCTTTGTGAAATATGAAGCTACAATTGAACTCGAATTATTTTCTTTTGTGTTTCAAAAAGACCTTTGGCCATTTACTTCGATATAAATACTTGTTTTCATTTTTTGTTATTTTGAGATTTTTTTTATTACAATTCGTTATCTGATTGATATTTTTTAAATAAACGTGTTATTCACCTCAAGGTAAACCATTGCTTATTTCTAAAATTATTTGTTTTTTTTTTATTTCTATAATATATTTTTTTAAGTCAATGTAACTTTTTCGATATTTTAAAATTTTACATTTCCAAAAAAAAAAAACGCCAAAAACATATTTAAAACAAAATACTTACATAGATTTTTTATATATGCATTTTAAAAAATATTCAAACTTCATAAATAACTAAGTACTCACTAAATAGTTAAATTCGTATAAGTTTATAAAAAAATATTTACTTTAAACATTTTATTTTTATTGATACATTTTTTGTTATTAAAATTGCTATCATATAGTTATTAAAGCATTAAATTTTCAAAACTATATTCAAAATTTATAACTTATCAAATATATTTCTAGTATACAGACTCTAAAAAAATCATGAAAATGTTTAATTATATATTTGTATTTTTAATAAACTATTTAAAGTATCCTTAAATTTTTAAATACATATTACAAACAAGAATTCAAGACAATTTAATGTCCATAATGTGCTAATTTTTATCATTAATTTTTTTCAAAAATGACAAGACGAAAAAATTGTTTTTCAAATAAAACTATGAGTTTATAATTAATAACATTAATCAAATATAAATTTTACTTCGTTTTTAAAAACCAAAAAAATATTTATATTCACGAAAGAGAATTAATACATCATACGTGTATTAGAAAATTTTAACTAAATTTAGAAGAATTAGTTTTCTTTTTAAAGTTTTCTCGTTTCTTAATTTCAGTAATTTTATTATAACAATATATATATATATATATATATATATATAAATACTAATCTAAAACTATTCTGATTCTATCTTCTTCTAAAAAAATACCTCTCCTTATAATTATTTCAAATATTTAAAAATGTTCATATGTAGTTATTTTTATAGCACGATTATGTCCAACAATCATAAAACAGCAATTGAATCTTTTCTATATAAATATTTTTCATGTGAGTTGTTCTTTTAACGACCTGTTCAACTAGCATGTAAACTATTTTTTTATGGAAATTATTACTAAATGTTTTTTTTACTATTTCCATTATTATGAAAAGTCGTTTAACTGTCATTTTATTTATACGAAACACGTTCTATTGTGTATGAAATCAACCGGAATTTACATTGAATAAATATATGTTACAGTCAGTCGAGAATGTATGTAAATTATTAAGTTGATTATCGATTAATGAATGAAATGGCAATATTATGTAACAAACTTGTACTGTACTTATGAACTACTCGATATTTCAACATTTGAATGTTTGAGTACGACAGTTCAATGATGTTTTATTAATGGAAGACGACACACACACATGTATATTCATATAATTGTACATATGTATATATTACACAGGTATTCTAAAAATTTGACATTTTTTTATAAAACCACCACTGTAATTAACTTCAATCAATGTCAATTTAATTCAAAAGTTTATTTTTTTTTTGGAAAGAGCAACAAAAAAGTATTATATTCATTTAATATCATATTATTTATTTTCTTAAAATATTTGTTACTCGATTCAATATTAATGTTTTGATTAAAAAATTATTAAATAAAAAAATAACAAATAAAAATGATTTTTAATAGTTAATTTTTGTTATAAATAATAATAAAAATATTGAAAAAAAAATGTAATTAAAAAATGAGAACTAACATTATTTAAAAATGAATGATGATCAATGAAAATATTATTAATAAAATTAAGAGTAATAAATTTAGTCAATACAAAAAATGAGGCGAATTGATTGAAAAAAGATAAAGAGTCTTCTTTCAAGACGAATGGGTAATCCAAAAAAGAAGACCAAGACATTAACAGAATATGAATGAAGATGATTTTTTTATAAAAAGAAGAATATAAGAAAGAGAACAGAAGATTTGTAAAAGATGATGTTTGAAAACTTATATACGGTTAAAATGGTAACAAAGCCAGAATATATATATATATATATATATATATATATATATATATAATAATAATAATAATAATAATAAAATTATACAATTAGAGACTCTAAAAGTAATTCAGATAAAAACATAGTTACATACAAAACAAATAATAATAATTTAAAATAATAACACTAATTAAAGTTATAATTTTTTAAGTAAATTAGATTCATTTTTATTTTAACTAAAAATTGTTTCTATACTTGTGTGGTCTTTAAATTATTTTTAGCAGTATGAGACTTCAGCTCCATTAGTATAATAATGCATAAAATGGCCCTAAATTCGCTTGGTGTGAAAATGGATTTCACACTGAAAATTTTGTGGTATATATATATATATATATATATATATATATATGCGTGTGTGTGTGTGTTAGTGTATTTTTGCATCGACTCCAATTGTATCTACAAGAAGTATTACATATTTTCATTGTTAAAGAAATTAATATATAATAAATAACATTTTTTCATTTTTCTGAATACAAATTTTAAAGAAATTGTTAAAATTTGTACAATATTTTTTCACTTCTCTCTATATATATACATATATATATATATATATATATATATATATATATATATATATATATATATATATATATTGATAAATGTATATGTGTGTGTGTGTATCTTATGAAAATAATATTTTGGCAAATATATGTTTATACATATATATATATATATATATATATATATATATATATATATATATATATATATATATATCAATGTATGATTATCATTTATAAGACATACATTTTCGTTCATCTATCATGAAATACAAAAACCTAATGCATTTTCCATTATCGCCACGGTGAAAGAAACATATTTATGTGCATATTTTTTGATTAATCATACTGAGTGAATCGGTTAGTTATGAAATACAAAATATAAATAATAATATGTCGTCTATTTCAGCGAGAGACCTCTGAAATATGTCATTATCATTTCAAGTTATGACATTCATTACCTGCGAGACGTATGTCAGCGATATTATCGTCGTGGCCTGTATTCAATTCTCGGGCGTGCACATTTTTCTCCCGTCGACTCTTTTGTTTTGTGACAGCTAAATGGATTTACTATTATTATATTAATTATTATTATGGATCACGTGAATTATTTACAGTAGATCAACGTAAAGAGACGGGATTATATCGTGCGATTTATTATTTACATTTAGTGTACTGAAAATGAGACATTCGTCTATTTAATAAACGGTCGTAAAGATCAAAGGAAATGTCTTCATTGTAAATTCCTACATACATGGAATTGTTTAGTGGTTATTATAATAGTCTAATTATTAATCATAATAATAAGTTATTTCTATAAAACACATATTGATAAATATATATTTATAAACATTTAATACGGTTCAAAAAAATGTCACTAAATAAATAGTCGTTCATATTTCTAAATACCACAAGGATATTTTATTATAGTATAATATTTTCAAATATTATACTATAATAAAAAATCAAAATGTTTCAGTAAAAAATTTGAACATTTTAAAAATATTATTTTAAATTCATATTTCAAACCTTTATTATATATTTTGATTTTGAAATGAATTGAAAATTCATATAGATAATTTTTTTGTCAGAAATAAATAATTCAAATATTTTATATTATAAATAAAATATAATGAAGATCTAAACATTGCCAACGAATAGCTACTACGATTAACTCAACATAGAAGTCATTAACTATTTTTTTACTATTATTATCATTAAGTAAAAAAATCCAATTTACTATTTCAAACCTTCCTTTCACTACTAATGTTAAAAATAATCATACTACGTGTGTCTTAACTCTACCAGGAACTCATAGACCAAATCACTAAAGGATCTCATTAAAGTAACAGATGACAAATGTTTGCTCTTACGTTGGATATAGAGAACATATATTTAT